>JAQFYZ010003357.1:0-13681 GCA_034695085.1 Cylindroiulus punctatus | reverse complement strand
GAATCGCAAACAGGAAATGGCATCCTATTGGCTGAACGGCGGCCATTTTTGTCTTCTCTCGTTGATTTGACTATAGTACATTATTGTTTTTCACATTTTTCATAACATCTTTATTGCAATTATTGAATTCGAAAAGACGCCATTGGTTTAGCAGTCAATTCCGATTATATTTTCCTTCAGTTTATTCTACACGATGTCCATGACATGCACGTGACGCCAGCTCGTGCGCGCATTTGTTTAGACAGGTTGTATCGTGGCGCATGCAGACAGACGCCTTTCGAACGTTATGTGGGAACGGAAGGGAGGGAAGAGGTAAAGTGGGGGAGATCCATCAACTGGAAATGGGGGCGAGAAGGAGGTCAACCGACGGGGGTGGAGGCGAGGGGATCCTGGTGCGTGCATGCGTGGCTGACCCCTCACTCGCCCCCACCCACCCCCTTCGCCCCCCACAGTGAATTCCTCTAAGCGCGTGTTCGTGTTGTGCTGTGCTTTTGAGGCGCACCACCGCGTGGCTTCACTCCGACGCCGACGCCGCCACCGAGGGGGAATTAAAGGAGAACCGACCAGGGCCTTCTAATCGACGTTTAATTAGCCGCCTTTATGGCCGACGGCTGTGGGTGGTGGGACCTAGGGCCTGGCTGGCCACGGCCCTTCGGACCCCAGTCACGCTGCACTTGGAAATCTAGATGACGGTGGCAAACAACGTAACGTTTTCCAATGTGAACAACTACCGGTAACCGACGTAGATAACTCGATAATGGTTACCCTGTTCCGAGAACGTCGTCATGGTAGTTGACGACTTTTCTACAGGGTTGACAAGTTTTTCCATGCGAAATCCCTATGCGAGGGCGTGCAACGCCAGAGTTCGAATTGCGAATTGGAATTGACTTTCGAATTCGAATTGACGTTCGAACTGTGAATTCGAATTGCGAATTCGAATTGACGTTGGAATTGCGAATTCGAATTAACGTTCGAATTGGAATTGACGTTCGAATTTCGAATTCGAATTGACGTTCGAATTACGAATTGGAATTAACGTTCGAATTGACGTTCGAATTACGAATTGGAATTGACGTTCGAATTGCAAATTCGAATTCGGATGTTCCCCAGCACACAATATCCGGTGGAAAAAGTGCAAATTATTCAAATACATTCTGCAGTAAAACTGCATTCATTCTGCAATTTTACATGGCAGTTTTCTGCCATTAAAAGTGCATTATAATTGTATTACAGTAATGTAGAATGCCGACTCTCGGAGAGTTCATAAGTGAACATTCTCCATTTTGTTCTGTCACAGCTTCCTTCAGCAACGACTGAACGCCTAATAATAATAATAAATAATAATAATGTAGAATGGCAGTTTTTCTGCATTTAAGGATAGCACTTTTTCTGCCATCCAAATTTTGCGATTGGATGATGAAAAAATGGCACTTTGTTCGAATATTAATTACATTATGGCTGAAATTTTTTGACTGGGTCGCCATCTTTTTCTTCGATTTCATTAAGGGTAATTGATTACTATGGTGATATTATTTAAAAATTACTTTATTTTTACACGTTTTGGGAATTAGTGAAATTTAACCTATTTAAAAATCGAACAAAATTTGGAGAAAAATTCGCATTGCAAATGCTAAAAATGTGCATCGATAGCTTTTTCCATTCACAGCACGGAATAATAGGCTGACGTGGGCCACGCCCAATTTGGGAGAGAACCATGGATTCTAGCACACCGAGGGGCGTAGCCTCCGTTTTTTTGTGTTTTTTCCATTCTTGACCCAATGTTACCCGCCAATGTCGTCATTTGATGGGGAAGGGGGTGTCCGAAAATGCCGAATGCTCACACAGGGGAACACTAAAAATCCCCCGATACGTAATACATAAACGCCCCCAATTATTCAGCTACTGATTACCCAGGGTACATTTACCCAAATAACACAATGCCAGATTAAAAAACGCACTTTGACCTGGAGTGATTGGAGCATAGCAGTTCGAAGTGCAGTTTAGGGCGCCCTCTAGGTTCTTTTCCATTGGCGGAATTAAATGTATGGCTATTCTGAGGATCGACGTTAGGATCGACTGTAGCCGAGCTGCATAGCGGCTACGAATGCATTATTACTAAGTTGAATCATGGTTGCATTTACGTCTAATGCATAATTCCATGGTTGTTTTGCATAAGGAAGGGTCAGGTTAGGTCAAATAAATGCAATGTCAGAGGGGTCATAACATTACAGTGCGTGTTAGCCCAGCAACGTCGTCTGAACATTTTTACGGAACCTGTTAGGGACCACTTCATAAGGATAGGTAAGTCAGCTAGGTTAGGTCAAACGGGGTCCCTTGGGTCCTTCACCTGTACCCCAAAAAGTTGCCTAACTGTTCGTGACCCCGTTGACCTAACCCGACTGACCTATCCTTATGAAGTGGTCCCTATGTTCAGACGACGCTGCTGGGCTAAGATGCACTGCGCCCAGCACCCCGCCAGCCAAAAACACTCGTGTTCGATTTGCATTCTACATGTACATGCAAAGGTCATAGGTCGGCAACAGTGTAGTATAGGCCAGTAATGGCGTCTCCACTTTTACGGAGCCTGTTAGGCACCACTAAGTCAGGTTAGGTTTGTCAGGTTTGAGCAAAGGGGGGTCCAGGTGGTCCCTAGCAGGCTCCGTAAAAAAAAAGTGGAGACGCCATTGCTGCCCTATTGGAAGTGTGCAGCGAAAGGGTCGCCATCTAGTGGCAGTCGAGTAAGCTCCCATGAAAGTAGGATACTTTCAGCAAATAACACGGCGAAGTTTGATAAAATCGGGCTCGTGGCCCAAAAGTAAATACGGAATGCCGTAAATCCCAACAAAGAGTATTATTGGGTACCCCAGAGTTAGTCAAAACCGTTAAAATAATAGTTAGCCCGCATTGACGAGCTTATTTGGGGAAAATGAAACACTTTCCATTACATTTGAGGCTTTTATCCTACTCTCGCAGTCATGAAAGTGGTTGACTGCAGCGCCACCAGTGGCGAGCTTATTTGAGAAAAATGAAAAACTTCCCATTACATGTGAGGCTTTTATCCTACTCTCGCAGTCATGAAAGTGGTTGACTGCAGCGCCACCAGTGGCGAGCTTATTTGAGGAAAATGAAAAACTTCCCATTACATGTGAGGCTTTTATCCTACTCTCGCAGTCATGAAAGTGGTTGACTGCAGCGCCACCAGTGGCGTTGCACACTCCCAATACTTCACTGTTACGCATAGGTCATAGTGTTTCGCAGCCCAGAGAATGAGTTTCCAGTAGGCTGACAATATCTCCGCTCCCGTTAACCCATGTCCCTCTCGATTTCCGTACCGAGCTACACGTACAATTAAAAAAACTAAAAAAAACCAGCCTTATGGCTAATCGTCATCCGGGCTGATCGAAAAACGCACTTTGACCCGCGTGGGCGGGCGCCGAACCACCCCCCGTATTTTTCGCCGATAACCCATCTCCGTCACGTTTCGTTTTCCAACCCCGAAACTGCAAATTGTGCCGCGCGTCATTCCGTCTTTTTGCCCCGCTGTTGACCCGTCCCCTTACTTCCCCCCTACGTCGCTCTCCCCTAATCCGGCTTTTCCCCTCGTCGTCCAAAGTTCCTAACCTTCCCCTCCTCGTGCTCTCTCTCTCTCTCTTCTCTGGCGTGCGCTGGTGCGTCCACCGCCGCCGTCAGTTGGTCGCTGCCTCGGCTGCTGAGTAGACGTGCGCGTTCCGTGCTCCTTACTGCCCGCAGCCGCCGCCGCCGCCACCTGGTGGTCGAAGCCGCTGCCCCCACGAGACGCGCATCGAACGGGTGGAAGCGGAAGCGCGAGTGCACACCCTTAGGATTAAACTCGGACCGCGTGGAACCAACAACTTTTTCGGTAAGTTTTTCGAACGTAGTTGCGGCGCGTACAGGCATCCGAGGAGGGCGCGGTGGCGGCGCCCGGGCCGGTCTGTCCCGGCAAAAACTCCCCACAGTCAACTGGGAAGAGTTGAGCATGCCGTGATTGTTGGTTGGGAAACTCGGATCCGGATCTTCGGATCAGCCCGCAACACCGCCAAGACCGGGCGGTGGCTGTTAATCGTTAGTTTAGTTTAATCGACCGTTAAGTGGTCGCGCGTATGAAGAGTTGAGGATTCTGTGATGCTTGGTTAGAAACTCAAAAAACTCAACTCCTCAAGTACGTCATCCTAACCCCAATGGCCAGTAAGTCCAGGTGGTGACTGTGTTAGTTTAATCGACCGTTAAGTGGTCTTGAAATGGAATAACGCGCGGCTGAAGAGTTGGGATTCTGTGATGGTTGGTTAGAAACTCAAAAAACTCAACTCCTCAAGTTCGTCATCCTAACCCCAATGGCCAGTAAGTCCAGATGGTGACTGTGTTAGTTTAATCGACCGTTAAGTGGTCTTGAAATGGAATAACGCGCGGCTGAAGAGTTGGGATTCTGTGATGGTTGGTTAGAAACTCAAAAAACTCAACTCCTCAAGTTCGGCAACCCAACCCCAATGGCCAATAAGTCCAGGTGGGGGCTGTGTTAGTTTAATCGACCATTAAGTGGTCTTGAAATGGAATGGCGCGTCTGAAGAGTTGGGATTCTGTGATGGTTGGTTAGAAACTCAAAAAACTCAACTCCTCAAGTTCGTCATCCGAATAACAATTGCCAGTAAGCCCAGGCGGTGGCTTTACTGTAGTTTAATTGGCCGTTAAGTTTTTTACTTAGAACGTGCCGTGTCCTGCAGGGCACAGTTTCGTGAAAAAATGAGGAGTTGACGACTCTGAGACATAGCTGTGAGGAGTTGAGGACGGTTAGGAAACTCAAACCTCAACTGCTCACGTTCATCAACCAAAGTCCAGTTGCCAATAAGCAGTGGATTCAAGCGTGGAATGACTGTTTGAATGATTAAAAGCAGTGTGTTTTAATCATTGGCAATTTGTCTAATCGGACGTTAACTTTAATCGACCGTTAAGTGGTCTTAAAATGGAATGGCGCACGTCATCCTGTTTTCCTCGTTGCTGAACTTTTCGTCGCTTTCCAACATCCGGCAAAAGTGAATCAGTCGCCGAGTGACTTAACGGGCCGTTATCTTTAACCGGCCGGGGAAGTTGCGTGCTCGTAGTGGCGCAACCCAACTCGTCGCCGTCGTTTATCTTTGTCTGTGTGGAAGTTGATAAGCCAGCGAGTCCCTGTAATTGTTTTCGACGTCGAATTTTTTCTTAATTTTTCAGCATTTTTTTTATGTTTATGAATTTTCGATTTTGCTGAGCAACGAAGGGAGGATAGGCCTATCGAACTTTCCACCCATGCATGCAGTGGGCACTTCCGGTGAACGGAAAATGTGCCTGGGATGTTTGTGTTGTTCTTCCAATGGGCCTTTTCAAGGACCATTTGGTCCAATGGATGCTAACTGGTCTTAATTAGTTGAAGTTGAAAAGTTGGCAACTGTAAAAGCGCAGAAATTATCACTATAAAATGGTTAACTAAGCTTATCATCGAGCAGTTTTTTCTGGGAAAGTCGTGGAAATTGTGAAATAGACCTGGAAATGATGTGGTTTGGCCTATGCAAGTAATGCAACTAGAAATAAAATTCAATTTGGGACCTATATGCAGGTCCCACATGAATTTGTATACGTTTATAGTGCTTAATAGGCTCGTCTCAGCTAAAGTGATGAAAATAATAGTTAAATTTTCCCCAAAACCTTGCTTGCATTGTCTGGAAATTGTGCGTTATTTGTGCATGGAAAACCTGGAAAATTCGTTGAAAATTCTGCATGGAAAATTCATGGAAATTGGATAGTATTTGTGCATGGAAAATTCATGGAATTTGGATATTATTTGTGCATAGAAAACTTGGAAATTTATGGAAATTGTATAGTAATTTTGCATGGAAAACCTGGGAAAAAAATGGAAATTGTATGTTATTTGTGCATGGAAAACCAGGAAAATTCGCTGAAATTGTATATTATTTGTGCATGGAAAATTCATGGAAATTGGATGTACAGTAAAGACAATTTGTGCATGAAAAACCTGGAAAATTCATGGCAATTGTATATTATTTATGCATGGAAAATTCATGGAAATTTGATATTATTTGTGCATGGACATTTCTATAGATACCATAAATGCATCAAGAAATAAAATTCAATTATGGGGGCCTATACTTTATGTAGGTCCTCATCCAAATTTGCACTTTGTTTGAACTTAAAATTAATGAAAATACTAGAAATTGATCCCATCTATTTGGAAAAGTCACGGACATTAGTTGGAGGACTTCAGCATGCAAGGGCTTTTTAAAAATCGGCATTAAAAATTAAAAATTATTAAGCGAGCAAAGGGCCTGCCAAACGTGGCATTTTTGGTGCGTGCGCATGCTCCGCTAAGGGCCTAGGCCCTTTGGGTGACGCATGAGCGACGGATATGTATTAAATGTTTTTTTTATTTTACATAATTTTTTTTTGCCTTCCATCGAATGACGCCTTTTGTGTGACCTCAAGGGAAACTCATTAATTCCAGAGGCTGGGCTGATTGGGCGGGTGGGCCACCCCTCGTCCCATTGTTCTCGGGGAGTTTTTCTTTTTTCATTTATTAAATTTCGACTTTAGGCTGAAATAGGCGCGGGTCGTCGTAAAAAGTCATGAAATTCGGTCGAAGGAAGCGTGCCAAAAATGCACCGAATATTTAAGTTTTTCACTTAAAACATAGTTGCCAGGGTCGACATGGCACAAAATGGCCCTTTGCAGGGACCTTGAAGGACCTCGTCTGTCCGTGCGTGTCTTTAAGCAACTATTTTGCGGAATAAAATGTTATGGAACAAAAGTTTTTAGGGAACTACATTTTATGGAACAAAAGAGAAATTACTATTAGTTTTTAATGCATTATGGAAAAGCCTCGACGATAAATTCTATTTTCATATGGCATAAAATCACATAAAATTGCAGTCATGGAATGTCAGGGAAATCAGCTCGAGAATTTGGGCCGTTTGAGACAATGCACGATTACATGCTCAGTGACTTAACTTTTAAGGGGGATTTTAAGGGGATGCATGTTGTCGTTATGCGCGTGAACCTATTCTATCTCTCTTGTCTTGACTTTCAAGTTCACTCAAATCAACGTAAGTAGGTTTACGTGTATAACTTAATTGTACATAAACGCGTATGGAAAAATGCATTTGTAGAAAACGCCGATAATCCCCTGCATGTAAACGTAGTTGAAGTCGAGGTAGACATGGTTACGTTTACATGCGTGCAACTTACGAGTAGGGAAAACATTTAAATGCATGGCTTACTCGTAGATAAACTTAGCTAAATCTGCACGTGAAACTTGTCATATATAGTTGAAGCGTTCAGTAATTGAATTGTTCGCGAAAAAATATTTTCAATAATTTTTATTCCTTATACCAGCCAACCGGAAGCAACTCCGTATGACTTTCCAAACGTTATTCTTCTCCATGTAAACGCCTTTAGAGCTTTTAGAACGACCTGCCCGTGGACGTTCTAAACCTGGGTGTTAATTGTCTCTAATCGCGTGCATCCCCTTTAACGCGTTCTTTTTCCGCCCCCTCCCTCACCCCCTGCCTGCACGTGTGCCATTCTACGGCGGCTGCCTCTTCTTCTTCTCCCCCCACCTGTCGCCGCCGCGCACCTGCTGGGGGGCGCCACCCTCGAGCGCGTGCATTTCAACGAACGCCTCGTGGCGACACCTAGCGGCGCGTCACTCCTTCCAACGCCACCATTGATCGCCGGTGTGCGAGGGGCCCTTTGATGGTGTTTGCTCAGGGCCAACTTTTCACATTAATCTATGAAGGGCTTTCTTCCTTCAACCTGCTTCTCCTACCGTTGCATCGATTAAAAAAATTTCAATCGTGGGTTTACACGGGGACTTAAACACACGCATGCCCTACTTGGATTCATACTCGACTGCACCGTAGCAATGGGGGTGGGTGCTGCCTGTCCACTCGTAATTTTCGTGTAATTTCGGACAATGTTCTCGGCTGAAAATTACAGAAAAGTAGGGGAAAATGGCGAGGGCCAATCGTATCGCAGCGTTAACAATTAAACAAATCAGGGCGGAGCTGCAGCCAGTGTGGCCAGATACGGCATGCATTTGCTGGGCATTTTCCAGCCTTTCGCCAATTGACGTCTATTCCTGCACGTCCTTCCCAATTGGTGGCGCTGATCAAACTTAAGAAAATCATACTTAAGAACATCATACTCCAGAACATCATACTCCAGTGCATCATACTCCAGAGCATCATACTCAAGAACATCATACTCCAGAGCATCATAGTTAAGAACATCACACTTAAAAACATCACACCTAAGAACACCAAACTTAAGAATATCATACTTAAGAATATCACACTTAAGAAAATTAAGATTGACACGTGGGTAGGGTCGGAAAATTAGAAAAGTTAACAAAATGAAGTAAAAAATTACGAGTGGACAGCAAGCGTCATACTCGGCGTTCGAATTTGACGATGTTCGCTTAGCCGGGCGCTGAGTTTAGCAACGCGCCCTCACGAGTATAGGACTCGGTACGTTACGAGGGAGGTTGTTTCTCGTGTTTTTCCAACCGAAAGGCGTTTATATTTCGGTCCGTTGGCAGGCGTGACGTCAGGCGGCGCTAGGTGTTGTTTTTCTTCTTCTTCTTCCCGTCGCCTGTTTTTTTGGCACGGTGCCAATCTCTCGCCTTCTTCGACCTTCGTCATCCACCCTGTAGCCGAGCGGGTCGTTCGTCTCTTCTCTCTCTCTCGCTGGAGCAACAGGTCTCTCCTCCTCCTCCTCACCTCTTCTTCCCCTCTCCCTTCGCCCCCCCCTAATGAGGCGTTGCGTGTCTGCTGCCACCGCGCTACTCCGTGCCCCAGTCGCCCGCAATTTGCACGGAATCGGGGAGCGCCGTTCGCGCCCTCGTTAAAACGCAACCGACGATCCACCTGCGTCCACCCCCCGCCACGCAGCGCCACCTATGACGCGGGGAAGGCTGCTTCTAGCGCGACTACCGTCGAATTTCTAGTAAAATAAATAAAATTTGTGCCTGGACGATAAATTCAGTTGCCCGGAAATCAGTTTTGGTTGTGGACAAAAAAAAACGGAACCTGAAAATAACTGGTAACCCCACTTTCACCCCCCACCCCCGAGGTAGTGGATGTTCCGCGTTCGAAAACGCTGCGCGTGCCTTGATCGAAGTTTTTAAAAAATTTTCTCGAATGATGTCGGTGACTCAGCTCAGCTCGGCTCAGTTTTATTTTAATAAACGCAGTCATCACCCGAGGTGCCGTGTGGTGCGGGGTAGTAGCCGAGTACGAAATTACAGCGAGTAAGCAAAAATAAAATTTAAATCTACACGTGTATACGTAACATAAAGAATGTGCAGGAAAATAGCAAACTTTATTGGATAAAAATGACGTAATATAAAATTAAAAACACGTCAGCGCGAAACTACAATTACAACATAAGCATGGTAAAAATGGCAATCAAACTCGTGCAAATCGAAAAAAAAATTAATAAAAAGGAAAATGTAGCATATACATGTACATGTATGTAGGAAAATACGAATAAATCAGCAAAGCCCCATGCGTGAAAAACATAACTGATCCTTCAATGTAGCTTATGGAAGTACAATTTAGCCACATACTGTATCTATGATTTATTCCTTTTTATTGCCCTGATATGATTCATTCCAATTATGAAAAATAATTTTTAAGGGTGTCGAAAATCGAACGTTTTAAAAGCACGTTTTCGAATGTGGTCGGTGACTCGTTCCATTCCCTTGTGTTCCATTGCATGACTTGTGTTCCATTCTATTCCATTCCATTCCATTTCATTGTGTTTCATTGCATGACTTGTGTTCCATTCTATTCCGTTCCATTCCATTCCGTTCCATTCCATTCCATTGTGTTCCATTGGCATGACTTGTGTTCCATTCTATTCCGTTCCATTCCATTCCATTCCATTGTGTTCCATTGCATGACTCGTGTTCCATTCCATTGGTTCCCTCGGCGTGCCGGCGGCCCCAGTAGCCTCGTTAGGCCCGGCGCGTCGCTCGCCAGGCGTCGCTGTAGGCCGCGGCCGCTGTCGCCTGTTTTGACAGCGGCAAACCGTCGCTGGCAGCCGCCGGAAGATGGATCGATTTTAAATAGTCGTCTCCTCGTCACTCCCTCCCTTCCCTCTTTTTTAACTTCTTCGCCTCGGGCGATGCTGCTTTTTTTTCTCTTCTCTTTTCCCCTCTTTTCCCCCGACCCTCTTCCACCCCCCTCTCTTTGATCCCCTCCTTCCTGCATTCTCGGTTTGAACTTCGTGCGGCGGACCATAACCTTGACAACGTGTTTTTTCTCTCTTTCCCTCCTTTGCCTTCCACACCGCGCTGCTCTCGGAAATTCGAGCCCCGTGCCCCCTACCCCCCACCCCCACCCCCCTCACCCCACCCGAGCCCCGCTCACCCCGCGGAGCCTCCGAAGCGCCGATCTCTAATAATACCGGGTGGGTGGTTTCTTCCCTCCTCGCTGTCGTCGTTTATTTTTTTTACTGCTTTTTTTTTTCGCTCTCTTCCAGCGCCGTAGTCGTGCGCAAACATTCTCGCCAGCCGTCCTTTGCACGTTTTAGCCCACTCCCACACCGTTGATTGGCCGGGGGTCGGGTCCCCCGGAACTCGACCCCCCCGAATTCGCCACATCCGGTCGCACACGCGCGCCCCCTGTCGTGTATTCCTCCCGGCGGAATAAAAACGTTTATGCAAATTATGCGGAAAAATTGCACGCACATTTTTAGACCGGAATTCTGCGTAAATTTGGGCTGTTTTTCTGCGGAACATAGTGCGCGGAAATATTCACGCAGAAAATTTTCTTCGTGGAAAATTATTTTTACGCGTTTTGAAGCGCAAAGGCAAATTTGTGCGTTGCGATCTGCCAATTTCGGTCACCGCCAATTTTTGATTAGCACAGTATTTAATATTTTTCAAATATTAGAAACACGTCAATGGATAATGGCAAAATTCAGGGTTCAAACGCACCTGGAAAGTCGGGGAAGAGCAAAATGGTCAGGGAGAGTCGGGGAAAACTACGTTTTTTCAACAAAATATAATTGAAAAATAAATTGAAAAAATTCCATTTTTTGCATGTTCATTAATTATTTTGAGATTTCTGCTGACCATTTCCAAAAGTTGATATTAATAAACATTATATTTTTCTCATGAGCAGGTTTAAAAATATTTTTACACGATTTATAAGTCATTTATAATTATAAGTCAGGGAAATTTACTTGGGTTGTCAGGGAATGTCAGGGAAAGGATTTTGTAAATTTCAGTATCCACCCTCAAATTAGATCAATTTTCGGGACACTCGACGCGAGTTGCGAAATTATGGACCCTCGGGCACGTCAGCTTCTATTCGTCGAAAGGTCGCGCTCGTGCCAAATGGGCGTGGTTTAGAAATAAAGAATGTGACGTCATCTTGGTGTCAATCTGCGTCTGGTTTCGAATCCCGTATCCGCACGCGCTTCGGGCACGTGTTCTAGAATGCGCGTGCCACGCTGCGGTCGGTGCGATGTTTAGAGGGGCTGCTGCTCCGATTGGATGCCGTGTTTGGAGCGGGCGTGGCCAGTTTCGAAGCAGCCAATCAGAAATCGCAACCGACTCAAAGTGCGTTTTTCCACTTCCGCTTCGAGCGCAAAAGAGCGAGGCGGCCGAAAGCCATTCGGCTAAACGGGCGATTAGCGACGGGGCGGGGGGGCTGGCGAGGTGGGCGAGCAGCACGTTGGCCCCCGGGGTGCGCGGTTACCCCCCACATCGCGCGGACTGACGTGGGAGACGCCGAAAAAAGGGAAAGGAAACCGCGACGAAACCCTCGGGACCGGGTTACGAGCGAAGCTAATCTCGGCCCGAAAAACGCCACGACGGCCTTTTCTCGGAAATGTGGCGCCGAGGGGTGCGGGCAGACGCCTTTTCCAGGAAAGGTCCCGGCGTAATGAGGGGGTCGAGGGAACGAACGACGCCTGCTTGGGACCGTTGGGTCCTCGACCTCCGGGGGGACTAACCGTGGCGCCCCGGCAGGGAACAATGCCGGCGATTTCGACCGAAGGACCGTGCGTGGCTGGGTGGGGGTGTAGACACTAACATTTGCCCGTTGTTACACGTTGACAGTACACTCAGGGCATCTAGAATAAAACCACGAAGTGATGGAACTGGGCTGAAAGCGCCGACCAATAGAATCCAATCGCCAGCTTGCGATTGACTAAGTCCAGTATTTCGCATACAGCGCCACTGGTGAGAGGAAGGAGCTCAAAAAAAAAAAATACATCGGAGGCGCTTCAGCTCGAGGCGTCAGCCGTTTTTAAACTAAACAACTAAACACCAGGAATCCCTCATCGAGAAGCGACACCTCTCTGATTGGCTGGCCTTCAGTTCCATCAGTTCTATACTATAGGATTTTCTGGAATGCCACTGCGCACGCGCATTCGAATGTCGCACGCGCTCAAGTGCCACACATTCGATTTTGGATTTTCGGTCCCAATTGCAATTCCACCACCCTTACGCCGCTTATGAACGAAAACGATAAAAAAGATGGCGAACATAAAAATGGAACGTGTGCGAAATTCGAATTGGAGCGCGTGCAGCACCGTTCCAAAACTGCTCGCGGGTCACTGTCAAACCGTCTGGTCAGTGTCTGATAGCCCTCTTTTTTTTTAAAAAAAATTTATTTTTATTTATCCGGTCATGTGTTAGTTTGGTGTACTGGGTTTTTCATGTTGTTTTTAAATGCTCGGTTTCAGCGTCGAAAAAAGCAAGTTGTTTACGCGTCGATGTCCAGCGCGTTTTCAACGTGTTGCTGTGAGCCGGGCAAAGCGGCGAAATCGTTAATTGGCGTCGGCCGTAATGAGTAAACGTTGACCCGTAATTAACGAGCAGCGACTGCCGGCTGCTTAATGGCTGGCGCCAAGCCCGATTAAAGACGACGACCCAGAATCCGCCTCCTCCCTCGGCACCGTGCAATTGATTTTCGCCGATGTAGCGCCTTCGCCAGCGCCGCTCTTTTTTTCGCTTCTTCCTTTTTTTTATTCCCAGAAAATTGGCGGAGGAAGACGCGCGTAACGAGCGGTAAGCCCGAATCCCGCCCTAATTTCCAACGAAAATGTTCGGGGGGAAATTCGGGGCGGGGGGAGAAGGAAAAAAAAACCCTTCCCAACTCCGAACCGAGGACACCCCATTTTCGACTTCTGTTTTCGACTGGCATGTTCACGTCCACTGCAGAAACATCCAAAACATGTTCACAACATGCACCATTTTAATGTTAGAGTTGGCAACGATAGATTTATGCGAATACAATTAACAAATCCCCTATTTTTTGTCAGGCTGCGAACAATTGGGGGGTGAGATTCTCAACTTGACCAACAGCTGTAGTCTTCTCGGCAGAAGAACGAAAAAATGGCGTCGTTCAGACCAATAGGACGCAATTTCCTGTTTGCGATTCGTCCTTCCTGTAATATAATACCGAGCATGGCAGCCGTTTTCCTCTACCGCTGAAATTCCTGAAACAGTACGTCGATAAACCGAATATCTCTGATTGGTTGTAAAAATTGTCGTTCTTTTGCTGAGACGACTATAGCGCTCAGGTCAATCTATAGTAGAACCACGAAGTGATGGAACTGGGCTGAAAGCGCCGACCAATAGAATCCAATCGCCAGTTTGCGA
>JAQFYZ010003356.1:0-13682 GCA_034695085.1 Cylindroiulus punctatus | reverse complement strand
AGCAGTTCGTTCTGCGAAACGTCGTGCAGTTTAGTTGTATAATACTGGCCGTGTTTGTTTTACTTAACTATTCTGACATCCCGGCCACTGAAAGAACGATGGATGGACTCAATTTAAACAACCGAACATGTAGTTTTCAAAATTAGTGGGGATTTGATTTAAGGCCCATTGAAAGTGACTTTTTGCAATTTAATTTTGATAATTTTGGACAGATGTGAGAATTTCAAATGAAACTAATTGTTATAATTCAAAGTTTATATTGCTAATAAGTTCCTGCGCTATATAAAATAAAAAGACATTTCGTTTTTAGCATAATTCCAGATATATTTATTTTGCCAACGACAGTAAATCTCTTATTTCCGTTCAGATGGCAGGTGCTGCCATCTAGCGCCCATAAAGCAAAATAAAAGGTCAATCGTTTTTATTAAAATCAAATACATTTCCACAAGTTCTCATATGGAAAAGAAATGTATTTTGAAATGCATAGCTAGAAATACTTTTTAAAATTTGGAAATACCTTTGGCTTGGCACGAAAATATGTGTTGTATTATGCATTTCGAAATAAATGTTACATGTATTGCTCTATATATTGCAAAACACATGTAAATATATTGAAATATGTATTTCAAAATACATGTCACAATATATTTCACTATATATTGAAAATACATCTCAATTCACACTGCAGTTATGCAAATTTTGTTTAAAAATATTATTTTTACACAAAATTCGCTGCACAATCCATTATTGACGAGTTATCTTAGTGAGGTCCATTTTGTGAAATTAATTTAAAATGTTACCTCAATTAAAGCTGAAATGCATTAAAATATAGCTCAGCATGACTATATATTTCGAAATATACAGTATTACAAATGCAGTATACAGTTTGGCGTATACATTTCCAAATGCATTTAAAATATATTTCCTTAATTGAAATACATTTCAAAATGCATTTCAAATGCATTTTCTTTGGATATTGGTTGTCAAGAGCACATCCAATAAAACGCAAGTCCCTGTTAATGTTTACAAAAAATTATTTTAATATGTTGATCAGGAAAGGAGAAATTGTATTTGGTAATTTTATGCAGGGTGTCCCCAAAGTCACAACGCACTTTCAATGAATTTCTTAATTTTTAATTATAATGAATTAATATTTTACATGATTGGGGTATCCATTTCGTCACTCGTTTTAGGATTAAAAAAATTGGTGTAATTATTTATTTTGTATGACAAAAATCGTGACATCTTTAAAGCTGAATAAAGCTTAAGAACTTGTAAAGAATTAATACTGTAATCGTATTACGACACGATTGCACAACTTTCTACCCTGATTCAATAATCTTATTATCCTTAAATCCCTTACCCTGTTCTGCTTGTATACATTGTGGTACATACACCCC
Source organism: Cylindroiulus punctatus (assembly GCA_034695085.1). Taxonomy (NCBI): domain Eukaryota; kingdom Metazoa; phylum Arthropoda; class Diplopoda; order Julida; family Julidae; genus Cylindroiulus; species Cylindroiulus punctatus. The sequence goes on along the minus strand of JAQFYZ010003356.1, from coordinate 12,282 downwards.
AGTTGCAGGGAAATACAACCACTTAACAAACAATAGTGATAATATCAAGGTGTTCCTTGTCCAATAAATTAAACGCATTTACATGTAGTCATGCCGAACGTACATTAAAAAACATTTTTGCAAAATATACTAGATATTACCGCGAATTTTCGCCATTCTTGAGGTGCATTATCAATTATTATAAAGGAAGAGAAAAGAGAAAAATCAAATTTACTTGGCATGAAATTGCAACAAATCGAAATAAAAATTTTTTTTGTTCGCATTTGTTGGTTTATACAATGACATAAATCGTTACGGTTCGAGTCTTCGTGGGAAAGTTTTAATTTTTAGTTTTATCTAAATAATCTTTCCTGACGATTATTTAAATAAAACTGGAAATATAGAAATCGTGCTTTTCGACAAAAAGCTAGAATGAAATTGCATTGTTTAGAAATGTTTCTGAAAAACTAAAACGTGATTCATATACGTGCATTTGACATACATACATTTTACGCAACTTTTAAGCAGAAATGGAAAATGCAAAGCACAACGATAAATGCATTTTCAAATAAATTGACAAGTGCAATACAGATTTATGAAATTCAGTGTGCTATTGTAATTTATTACATTATTAAAAATTCAATTCTAAAGCACATTGCATTTTGAGAATTAATGAAGATGATCTTTCATTTTAAATCCAGAAATTATGTGGTCATGGTTTGCATTTTTCAATGTAATCCACAATATATTCTGCAATATACACATTATAAACTACATGTATATGTATGAAATGCATTGCGAAATGCATTATGCTCAACAAATGCATTTAATAATTCATTATGAAATACATTTGTCTTAATCTACATCTATTTTGAAATGAATTTCAAACTGCATTTTCTATAATGCTAAATGCATTTCTTTTCCATATGGGTATACAACAGGCACATAACTCGAGTAGCTTAAGGTATCTTAAATTCTGCATGTAAACAGTGCAAATAGAGCATCTTTCAATTAAAACATGGTGCTTTTCTTTTATAATTCATTATGAAATACATTTATCTCAATCTACATATATTTTGAAATGAATTTAAAACTGCTTTTTCTATAATGCTAAATGCATTTCTTTTCCATATGGGTATACAACAACAGCAGGCACATTACTCGAGTAGCTTAAGGCATCTTAAATTGTGCATGTAAACAGTACAAATCGTGCATCTTCCAACTAAGGCATAAAGGCCCATATGGAAAAGAAATGTATTTTGAAATGCATAGCTAGAAATACATTTGGAAATACATTGGAAAATACCTTTGGATTGGCACTAAAATATGTATTGTATTATGCATTTCGAAATAAATTTTTAAATGTATTGCAATTAAAATTAAAATTAAAAATATTAAAATTAAAATTATTATTAAAATTGTTATTAAAATTACAATTAAATTTAAAAAATATTATTTTCACACAAAATTCACTGCACAATCCATTATTGACGAGTTACCTCAGTCAGGTCCATTTTGTGAAACTTTTTTTTTAATTTAAATTTAAAATCTTATCTCAATTAAAGCTGAAATGCATTAAAATATAGCTCAGCATGACTATATATTTCGTAATATATTACAACTGCATTATACAGTTTGGCGTATACATTTCCAAATGCATTCGAGATATATTTCATTAATTGAAATACATTTCAAACTGCATTTCAAATACATTTTGCAAATTTAAATACATTGCACAATGCATTTGGATATGGGGGTGCTTTTCGCATAGCCCCCTCATAAGTCAGAGGTATAAGAAGGGATGAGCAGGATATGTTTGTTTTGAATTAAAAGTGCACCTAAAAACGTGCACTAATCTGGGGGCAGCGCCAAAGGTAATGCACTGGATTAGCCCAGCACGCAACGTTCTTATTAGAGCACTTTATAAAAAGGGGGGTTTTTCGGCTGTCATTGGGTGATGTCCCGGAAGATTTCCTAAATCATTAACTGAGCTAAGTGCCTCTTCCCCTGCCCCCAGCAACGCCCCCTGCTGGGCACAGGCGCACAAAACGGAAGCTGAGCATCCGGAAGAATACCTGGTGCAAAAAACTACCATGAAGGCCATTTTCAACAATGGGCCAGTATGAATGCTTTCTGGAGCAGCCACTACAGGCGATAATAGGCGTTTAACAAACACATGTTTAGCCCCGGCGCAGCCTGAGCCTTCAACTATTCCAAATATGTCTAATTTTCGGCACCACAATGACCTTGTTAGGCAGTATTGTGCCAGCACAATGGGGGTGACGCCACGCAAAACACGCCATTATTGCTCTACCAGCTAAGGTCCAACTTACAGGCAACATAAACGGTAATTTTTGCAAAAATGCCATTGGGACGACCATGCCGGGGATGGGTGGCGCCCCCTGTGGCGACTTGCGGAATCAACATGGGTTACGTATGGTTTTTAGTTCACGTAAAAATGTATGAGGGAGTTACGGTTGCATGGCCCATCTTGAATCGTGTGAAATTGGGAGAATATGTTGTACAGATACAGTAAAACCTGTCTAAACTAATACTGTAGGGACTGGGCGTTACGTATCAGTTGACCGCTGCAAACGGCTTGTTAGGCAGTATTATGCCGGCACAATGTAGGTGACGCTACGCAAAACACGCCATTATTGCTCTACCAACTAAGGTCCAATTTACAGTCAAAACAAACGGTAAATTTTTGCCAAAATGCCATTGCGACGACGCTTGGCGGCCATGCCGGGATGGGCGGTGTTCCCTGTGGCGACTTCCAGAATCAACATGGGTTGCGTATGGTTTTCAGTTCACGTAAAAATGTATGAGGGAGTTATGGTTGCATGGCCCATCTTGAATCGTGTGAAATTGTGAGAATACGTATTACCGATACAGTAGAACCTGTCTAAACTAATACTGTAGGGACTGGGCGTTAGGTATGAGTTGACCGCCAGAAACGGCTTGTTAGGCAGTATTGTGCCAGCACTTTGGGGGTGACGCTACGCAAAACATGCTATTTTTGCTCTACTAACTAAGGTCCAACTTACAGTCAACATAAACGGTAAATTTTTGCCAAAATGCCATTGAGACGACGCTTGACGGCAATGCCGGGGATGGCGGTGTCCCCTGTGGCGACTTGCGGAATCAACATGGGTTCCTTATGGTTTTCAGTTCACGTAAAAATGTATGAGGGAGTTACGGTTGCATGGCCCATCTTGAATCGTGTGAAATTGTGAGAATGTTGTACAGATACAGTAGAACCTGTCTAAACTAATACTATAGGGACTGGGCGTTACGTATCAGTTGACTGCCACGAACGGCTTGTAATAGTCGTCCCAACGATGCAGCGGAAATTTTGACAGCCAATTGCAGTTGGCTTATCGATGCATTCCTCCTGGCTATTCAGTAGCAACAGTAGTTGGAGAAAGGAAAATGGCTGCCAGAACCATACTTGCCATGGTGGACAAAGCATGCATGAGCTCGGTACCCAGAACCATAGAGTATACCTTGAACGTTCGGGTGCCACAAACAAGCCAATCAACCCGCACGTGCGACCCTGGTCCTTTTCGGTGATCGAAGTTCTTTAAAGTGCTCACGAACGATCCAATAAGCCTCATGTGTGACAGTGCGACCCTGGGCCGACCACTGCAAGGCTGACCTCTTATTGGCTAAAGCGCTTTCTGGTAGTGGACACAAGTTTAGGCTCCTCCCTCTCACCAGCCTCCTCTCAGTGGCGCTGTTTGCGGCGACCGAGATAAATGAATCGTAAATAGGAAATAGCATCTGAACGACGCCATTTTTCCGCTCGTTATTTGATACGACTATAGGCAGTATTGTGCCAGCACAATGGGGGTGACACCACGCAAAACACGCCATTATTGCTTTACCAACTAAGGTCCAACTTACAGTCAAAATAAACAGTAAAGTTTTGCCAAAATGCCATTGGGACGACGCTTTACGGCAATGCCGGGGATGGGCGGCGCCCCCTGTGGCGACTTGCGGAATCAACGTGGGTTGTGTATGGTTTTCAGTTCACGGAAAAATGTATAAGGGAGTTATGTTTACATGGCCCATCTTGAATCGTGTGAAATTGTGAGAATATGTTTTACAGATACAGTAGAACCTGTCTAAACTAATACTGTAAGGACTGGACATTACGTATCAGTTAAGGCAGGTTGACGGTTTAGGCAGGGTCATTAATTTAATGGACCAGTGCCCACCACTAAGTCTTCACCCATTTTATTCTACATGTAGTATTGAAGGCTTGGTGGTGGCCAATGCCAGGAAATGGGATTGTGCCCCGGGAACATTCGATTGCCTTTGCACCCCCTGGTAAAACACACAATCGCGACCGCAATTCGAACCACAACCACACCAGCCAACCAAAATGCCTCAGCCTGGCACTTCATACACAACAAGGTCCGCAATGCCCTTTGTGAGCACAAACAGAAGCACCCTGCCCTTACACAGAATGAGCTCGTCCCATGGCTTGAAGCTGAGCACAAGGTCAAGGTCAACCAGGCAACTGTCCATGACTCAAGCGGTCAGCCCAACTGCTTCAGAAAGCAGATGGTGAGGCAGGCAGACAACAACGAGTTATCTTGGCGCTGCGGTGGATGAAGGCAAGTGTGAGCACTCTTCGGACATGCCGGATGGTCCAGAAAGGCATTCAGGATTACTTCCGACGTGTTTAAGTACCGTATTTTGTATGTTGCTTGCTTTTATGTAGGGCATATTAGTTAAGAAAAGTTGTGGACCAATAAATCTTATTGATTATTGGATTACGGCAGTTTATTAGTTCAAGCATGGGGACGTGCTCGGGACTGGCCAATGATATTAGCTTATGGAGGTTATCAGTTAAGAGAGGTTCTACTGTACGTGGGATTTTGCAGTTCAGTTTCTATGTGGAGGATTCCATGTTGTGCACGTGTGAACTCTAGTTGACTTGAGATGCTACTTGAGTGTTGAGCAGTTTGATATATGTGCATTCGTACCATGTGTGCTCTGCATTGTGGTTCTGTCAAGGAAAACACTGATCCTGCTGCGAATCTAAAATATTTGTCTCAAAACTTATGAATTTTGTCGAAAAAAACAGCACATCCTCCATGGAAATCTTGCACATCGTGGTGCATTGTAATGTCCATCAGATGGGCACCCATTTCATGTCACTCATAAAGCAAACCGAGACTAATCAGACTAGTGGGTCACACAAACACGACCCATGGATGAAAAACCTGCACTTCCGGAACACCATACAGCCCACATGCAAAAGTAATGTATTTCAAATGTATTTTGAAATACATTGCAGATTGTGAAATGCATTGCAAATGTGCTTTTCAAAAACAGCTCCACAATAAATGCATTTTTAAATGCAAACAGAACTTCATTTTACAAATGCATTTCACAATGCATGTTACAATACATAATGAGCAATTTATGGAATGTATTATGAAATGCATTAGGAAATGCTCAACAAATGCATTTTGCAATGCATTTTATAATTCATTATGAAATTCATTTATGTGTCAATCTCCACATATTTTAAAATGCATCTATATATAATGTATTTCTAAACGCATTTCTTTTCCATATGGGACTATATTCAAGATTCCTGCTTAGTCAAGATTCCTGCTTATTCAAGATTCCTGCATCGTGCATGTTTCAAAAATGTAAAAAATGATATCTATATAGTGTGGATTCTTTTTATGAACAAAGTTCACACACTGCTGTGTCACACATGTGTGTCAACTGGTCATTCGATTCCCATTGAAATTCTCGTCATATTAATCACTGAAACTTTTTCGTCAACGTTGCATTAGTCATACAGGTAGGCAATATATCATAGCATCTTAATTGATCATCTTAATCATCTTAATTGACTAATTTAAAAAAAAAAAAAAAAAAAACATCAAAAAGTCCAAATTGCATGTGTGTACACATCCGTTCATACACAGGCCCAACGTGCTATTTTCAGAACTACAGTTTCTTCCCCGTTTCAAAAACTGACTTTACAACTGGATTAGAAATAGTTTTTAGTAATCAACATAAAGAAAATGTGCAGATTCCCCATTGAAGTGATCATCATTAAATTAAAATATCGAATTGAGACAATGGCAGCTGCCCCCAGGGACACCTTCCTGAAACTGGCCAAATGATTGTTTTCTAATGGCGATGGAATTAAGGGGTGCAGATGGTGGTCAGACGAAAACAATGCTCTTTTTTTAATTAATTCCCACATTAGCGAAGGTGTTGATTTAGTCGAGCATTGGCACGGAAGAGTGTTAATGAGGATCGTGTGGAATGTCAGCTCCATAAATTACCGTCTGTTTTTTGTCCATTGGAGGAAATGATTGGGATGCTTGCTGATTTCCGATAACTGATCTTGCACTAAATTACCCCTGGTAAGGGTGACTGTCTGATGCTTACTTCCGATATATGTAACTGTCTGCAATTGCCTGCACTTCACCCGAAACCATATACATGTACATATGCGTGTGGCACTCATTTGCATAATTGCATTCAAATTCTGAATCCTCAGAACACCATCACCAGACTGTCATCTCACCACCAATCTCATCTACACCAGTGAAAACTGCCATAAAACCATAAGTGGAATTATACTGCATACCCATATGGAAAAGAAATGTATTTTGAAATGCATACCTAGAAATACATTTGGAAATGCATTTGGAAATACATTGGAAAATACCTTTGGATTGGCACTAAAATATGTATTGTGTCATGTATTTAGAAATAAAATTTTAAATGTGTTGCAATATATATTGCAAAACACATGTAAATATATTGAAATATGTATTTCAAAATACATATCACGGTATATTTCACTATACGTTGCGAATACATTTCAATTCATACTGCAGTTATGCAAATTTTGTGTAAAAATATTATTTTCACACGAAATTCACTTGACGGGTTACCTTAGTGAGGTCCATTTTGTGAAATTAATTAAAAATCTTATCTCAATTAAAGCTGGAGTGCATTAAAATATAGCTCAGCATTACTATATATTTCGAGATATATTACAACTGCATTATACAGTTTGGCGTATACATTTCCAAATGCATTTGAAATATATTTTATTAATTGAACTACATTGCAAAATGCATTTCAACTACATTTTGCAAATTGAAATACATTGCACAAAGCATTTTCTTTGGATATGGGTATATATACCCTATATGGAAAAGAAATTCGTTTAGCAATTCATTATAAAAATAGCATTTTGAAATTCATTTCAAAATGTATGTAGATTAATTAATACATAAATGTATTTCATGATGAATTATTAAATGCATTTGTTGAGCATAATGCATTTCATACATATAGTTTATAATGTATTATGTGTGTATTGTAGAATATATCGTGGATTACATTGAAAAATGTAAACCAATAACATGACCACATAATTTCTAGATTTAAAATGAAAGATCATCTAGATTAATTCCTAAAATCCAATTGAACTTTTAAACATGTAATAAATTACAATAGCACACTGAATTTCATAAATCTGTATTGCAAATGTATCGCACAATGCACTTGTCAATGTATTTTTAAAATGCATTTCTGTTTACATTTAAAAATGTATTTCTGTTTACATTTTTAAAAATGCATCGTGGAGCTTTTCCTGAAAAATACTTTTTACAACATGCAAAATATTTCAAAATGCATTTCAAGTACATTTCTTTTGCAACAAAACCATTGCCTTACATGTAACGTGTGATGTTGTGGAAAAATCGACGTGTAAATTAACACGTGTGAGTATTTTAGATTGAATTGTTAAATGAATACATAATGCTTTTTTAAAATCCGAATGTCAATTGTTGAATGCTTGCACAATTTTGTATGTCATGCATTAATTATTAGCATTATGCATTAGCAGTTGTTTATCTTCCAAGTTCGTTAACATCGCCTTACGAGAATGTGTTCATGAATTAAATATTTTTTGTGAAAATACGTGATAGGAAGCAAACTGGATTCTTCCGAATTCAGCTTTTTTACACTTTTATACATATGATTGTGCATTAATCCTGCCCTGTTGATACCGACTATAGTAGTGATGAAAACTAATTGCTTGCATGTTAATTAAGGTGCCAAGTTTGCGGGTAATTATTATTTGCAATTAACGTTATATAACAACGTAATTTATTGTAATATAAATAACATGAAATTACTAATTCCGTATGGGCTGAACATATTTCCGACAGTCCTGTACTGTTTTTTTTTTAAACTAAAACTAAAAATTACCAAACAATTTAGTTGAGCACAGCATTGTATTATAATGAAAATAACTTCAAAAGGTTTGTTTTTAACTACTTTCCAGTTGAACGAATTACGAAAAATACAAGATGTTTTTGATTTAATTGTGATTTAAGTGTAGATTTAATTAATAAAACCTTAATGCAATGTTTTTACAGCATGCAGTCTGGTGATGTTGTATAGAAAACTTACATTGTGTCAAAAAAAATTCATACATTGGCTTACTTACCCAATATGGAAAAGAAATGTATTTTGAAATGCATACCTAGAAATACATTTTAAAAAGCATAGCAAGAAATGCATTTGGAAATACATTAGCAAAATTCCTTTGGATTGGCACTAAAATAGGTATTGTATTATGCCTTTCCAGATCAATTTTTAAATGTATTGAAACTTATATTGCAAAACGCATGTAAATATATTGAAATATGCATTTCAAAATACATATCACAAGATATTTCACTATGCATTGCAAATGCATTTCAATTCACACTGCAGTTATGCAAATTTTGTGTAAAAACATTATTTTCACACAAAATTCACTGCACAATCCATTTACGAGTTACCTTAGTGAGATCCATTTTGTGAAATGAATTTAAAACATGTCAGTTATAGCTAAAATGCATTAAAATATAGCTCTGCATTACTATATATTTCGAAATATATTACAACTGCATTATACAGTTTGGCGTACACATTTCCAAATGCATTTGAAATGTATTTCATTAATTGAAACACCCTTCAAAATGCATTTCAAATACATTTTGCAAATTGAAATTAATTGCACAATGCATTTTCTTTTGATATGGGCATGAAATAAGGTAATTTTATACAGGGTGTCCCAAAGTCACAACGCACTTTCAATGAGTTAAGCTCAGTTCTGATTATTACTAATAAATCTTATTGATATACGCTTTGCTCATCATTTAATAGTGGCAGTAATGACGCCCAGTAAATTGAAGAGCAAAAACGTTTAAGTGTCCAGGTTGACCCATGGTGCAGTCTGAAATGATGGTTATAATAAAACGAAAATAATTCTTGTGCAGTTTGGGGGTGTAGCATTTCCGTCTTCTTCCAGTGCGGAGATAAAAGGAGCTGTCGTTTAAAAATGTCGACCATTTTAATTGATGAGCATCTCATTATATTGTCGTTGTATCGAGAGGCCGCCTGGGTTATAAACTAGCTCGTAATCACTTCCGGGATGTGTTCCCATCTATTTGCATGCCCAGTCCACACATTAATATTTCGAGCACGATTGCAGACGCAGAAAATACATGTAAACCTGCACAAAATAACATTTGTGTCATTTGCAGTTGACCATTCTACATACACACAGGATGCACATGAACGTCCTTCGATGCTGAGTTGATGATATGGTGTCCCATGTGAAAAGTCATGCAGAATTCTGCAGAAAAAAATGAACCCGAAATAATTCTGCAGAAATTTATGCTTTTTCTGCAGAAAATTTTCTGGACAAAATATTCTGCATACTTTATTCTTCAGAAATATTTCTGCATACTTTATTCTGCAGAAAAACTGATCAATTATCTGCAGAATAATTTCGGTTCGGTTTTGCAGAAAAAATATGCAGAAAATCTTCTGCACAAATATTTCTGCACATTATATTCTGCAGAAATTTTTCTGCACACTTTATTCTGCAAAAATTTTTCTGCACACTTTATTCTGCAGAAAAACTGATCAATTATCTGCAGAATAATTTCGATTAGGTTTTGCATAAAAAAAATATGCAGATAATCTTCTACACAAATATTTCTGCACATTATATTCTGCAGAAATGTTTCTGCACACTTTATTTTGCAGAAAAACTGATCAATTATCTGCAGAATAATTTCGGTTCGGTTCTGCAGAAAAAAATATGCAGAAAATCTTCTGCACAAATATTTCTGCACATTATATTCTGCAGAAATGTTTCTGCACACTTTATTCTGCAGAAAAACTGATCAATTATCTGCAGAATAATTTCGGTTCGGTTTTGCAGAAAAAAATATGCAGAAAATCTTCTGCTCAAATATTTCTGCACATTATATTCTGCAGAAATGTTTCTGCAGGATATCTTCTGCAGAATAACTGATCAATTTTCTGCAGAATTCCGCAGAAACTTTTTCATATGGGGGGTAACATAATTTCACATTTTTCTTGCTGATGTGATGGTGTTGGTTGCTCTCATATGGGATCAAATCAACAGACTGCTAGTCTGGAAACGAGACTAATGATAAATTTTTTGATAAAAATGATAAAAATCTTTGTCATGTTCCATATTGAAATTTGAAGTGTTGGTCTCATCGGTTATTTCTAAATCAGAGCAAAACTTTGTCATTCATTTTACATTAATGACATCCCAATGACAATTGTTATCTTCTGCGTCTATCATTTGACCCGTATATAAAGTCGTCATAAACTTTTATAGTTGTCATTAATAATACATTATGGCGCATAGGACGATGTGAAATAATTAGAAACAAGTTATTACAGTCATGATTATCACTATGTTTCTATGAACAATAGTCAAGTTATAGTACTTTGATGGCGATATAACTTCAACATGGCATTTAAACTACACAGGTCTAAGGCACATTGAAATATACGTTGTGACTTTGGGGACACCCTGCATGAAATTGCCAAATACAATTTTTCCTTTCCTGATCAACAAATCAATATAATTTTTTTGTAAACATTAACTAGGACTTCTCTTTTACGGGATGTGCTCTTGACAACTTATGAAAATGCATATGATATTAATAAAAACGATAATTTATGTTTGACCTTTTATTTCGCTTTATGGGCGACAGATGGCAGCACCTGCCCTCTGAATGGGAATATAAGAGATTTACTGTCGTTGGCAAAATAAAGCATATCTGGCCAAAGACGAAATGTCTTCTCATTTTATATAGCGCAGGAACTTGCTATCAGTATAAACTTTGAATTAAAACATTAGTTTCATTTGAAATTATCATATCTGTCCAAAATTATCAAAATTCAATTGCCAAAATCACTTAGTAAACTTGCATTTTCATATTGCATTTAGCGGTGTTGGAACTTAGTGTTTCTTTCCCAAACAAGTTAGCTGACCTCAGTAGCACATACATATGGAGCACCAATGCAGTTGTCCATGGTGCCAATAAATGCAATGATACATGTTTCAGACTAGTTGGAGTATGTTATCCAACTTTTAAAATGTGTCTCGTAGTGTATAGGCAGCTGTTTACATGCACGTATGACAGACCTTAGTTTAGTCCTTTTTTCTGCTAGTGCACGTACTCAAGTAAAAACATTACCCGACCTGCAGCAATAGAATTCCATCACAATAGCCATTAATTTTGTATTTTTAACCTGGCTGAGACATAAAAGGATTCAATTATAAGGCGTAATACCCTTTCGCCGAGTTTTAATAGCCGCTTAATTAGGACAAGTTTTGCCTCATCATTATCGCCTCTCTTAATTGTCTTTTATATAAAATCGAGGAAGCATTCATTCACTGGCAACTGTTTATAGGCAGCTTATTATATTGTTATTGCCATCATTTAATTAACATTTTTTAAGTTCATTTCGGATTTCTGCTGCGTGAGCTGCGTAACGTTCTTCCGCTTTTCCAACCCCGGCCGGTCCTCCTGTACTGGCTAACTTAAGGGCCATTCTAAGCCGTTTGAAAAAGCGGTGTGACTTTAGGGACACCCTGCACACCGTTCAAAATACCTTGCGCCCTACGTTCGCATTAACACATAAATAAAAACGTTAAATTTCTTGTCTACCTTGTACAATGTTTCGTCCACTAGGTGCCTATTTGCTCCGTTAAGTCGTAAATTACGCCCTTCATTATTAAACGATGAAATAAAAACGAGAAAAATTCGCGCTTACGTCATCTAAAAAAGCCAGTGGGACCTTTGGCGTCATGTGATGACGTAAGCGCGAATTTTTCTCGTTTTTATTCCATCGTTTAATAATGAAGGGCGTAATTCGCGACTTAACAGAGCAAATATGCACCTAGTGGACGAAACATTGTACAAG
>JAQFYZ010003355.1:0-13683 GCA_034695085.1 Cylindroiulus punctatus | reverse complement strand
GACGCCACGGCACATACGTACGTCACGGTAAGTGCCGTACTTGACGTCCCCCACGTGAGAACGTAAACGGGGCATTATTCAAAAATGCTTTTGAACTGGAGTAGTGTGTTCCCCCTGGCCTCACGTTCAGCAGTTAACAAGCTGCAAGTTGTGTTGATAAATACAGCAGCATGAATACGAACTTGAAAGCCAAGTGTTTAAGTATGGTTACGTAAACTGCGAGGAGATTCCCACTGGCAGACTCGGGTGTTGCTAACCACGGTGGTTTCATACCTGAATAACCAGGGGTGATGCGGCCACACTCGTCGAAGGTACACCGGTTTTTTTTGCCTCAATTTGAGTTTTTTTTCTTCATTGCCCACTTTATCGGGCTTCACAAACCCGACCCTAACGCCATTCAGGATTCAACGCACCTACCAGACTAGTCCTATAGGTTGTTGGGTCAGGAATGAAATTCTTAAGGTTTGTTTGCCTCCAGACAAGGCAGTGTGTGGGGGTACCGAAGAGAAGACTTTCCAGAAAAGCCTCGAAAACGCCCCCCATATGCCTTTCTGGGGAAATGCTCCTTCCATTGGCAATGACAAACTTTGCCCAAAGATAATGGATGCTGAAGATGTCTGCCCTTCACCGATCAATACATGGCGGCGAATGAAACGAGCTTAATGATCGAAAGTGGCTTCATTCATCGAAGGCCATAAAACCACTATACCCCCGAATCAGGGTGTATAAAAACAGGCTGCTATATCGAATTGAAAAATTTATGAGCTTTTAAAAGCCGTATTTAAGAAGCAAATGAGCGGGTTAGCTGGTCACACATTCGCGCCCCGCCATCACGATTATGTTCAACGTCTTCAAATTTGGCGCCCTGTCACGCAACGGTTACCCAATTTGGCGTCGTGATGGACTTTACGGCATTCTAATGAGCCCGGATGGCATTTTGCGGTGCGTTTACCCATAATTAGGAGGAGGTGATAAACGCGCCTCTAATTTGATGGGATGCGCGGCCATGTTTTGCTGCCAAATTAAAACTGCTTGCAGGCCATGGCGACATCACCACGCGTTTCATGACGCCAAATTTACCCCCAGTGGCCACCACTGTTGCCCTGACACTTACCATTAGCAGGAGGTGGTCGCGTCACGGTGCGTGAAATGGGTAATGGCAGGTTGGGCCACGTTTTGGTAACATCGGTGGCCAAAGCCAGTTAGAAATCGACGGACGCAACTTGACAGAACCTGCTTCAATCGAGAAGACATGCATTTCAAAGTTAATTCGTACACTGCCTATGAACCAAGCCTAACAATATTCAATACTGTTGCTTGATGGGTTTATCGCCTGTCGTGCGTTTACCAGCTCTGTCAATGTTTTGACAGAGCCACTCAACTATCAAGATGCATCATTAAGGCAATTCGGTTATCTATACATGTACAGTGAAGAATCTCCTCCCCTTTCTGACCCTCGGAGGACTCTACATAAATCATCAGTGATTGGTGGACTATTTTTCACTCAATCCTATCCCATCCGAGCAGTAACTCATGAACTAGCCATGTCCCAAAACGATCTGAGTATAATTTTCAATAATTTGAATTATAAATAGAAATTCAAATTGGCTTCAGTTGCACCATTTTGTTGATTGTCTCACAAACATTCGTTTGACACAGACAGTATGCACATGTTGATCCTTTGAAGATGATGTGAAAAACTGTATTTCTGTATGGACATCCTTGCAAACAGTTTAAACATTCTCGGCGTACAAGTTATAGACCCAAGTAATCCCGAGTGAAGGTTCGAAAGGCCTTTCAGCATTGCGTAATCCAGTCAGCTGATCCATCATTACAAAAGTAAAGTTTAAAAAAAACTACTTACTGTTTAGGTACAAACTTGTTGAAAAAGGTAAACTAATGATATTTATGAACATGTCACCGGTATCAAGTGATGTGACCATTTCACCAACACCAATCGCTGTCAAGTGCAATTCTTATGACGATTTGGAAATTTCACAAGTTTCCAAAATGCGTAAAAACCATTCATTTATAAATAATATCACAATAGTAATAAGTCGTTTTCCGCTCTCAAATTTTTTCGCTATCGTAATTTGATGTTGAAAAATCACAAAAGCGGCGGAGTTTTGAAACGGTAGTCGGACTGTGATGACGTCACTGTTCTGCATCACACGGTAAATGTAATGGAAAAAAAGGGTAAGCCGATTATCGCTGCAGGGGCATAATTGCCCATGATATCGCAATGTATGCAGAATGGTGACGTCATTTAAATTTGGTCGACACATTTTCCGATCGTTAACTATCGATTTGAGCCTGAAAATGTTCGTTGATGCAAAATAGTAATGTAAGTGCCAAGCTTCATTTTAAAGCCATAAAAATATGGTGAAATTTCCCAATTTTTACTAAATTGTTGTACCAAGGATGGGACTAAGATCATCACCCTGCATCGTTTAAGTGAAGCGAAGGTGTTTGAATTTGGCGCTGCGTTCCTGGTCACCTCAACTGTGTTTACGGGAATTCCAGCACGCTACCATTATTGGTTTTAGTGCGCTGGGTGCGTGCGTGCTCGAAATCGGTGGCCACCAGGGCAACTACCTGTTCCACGCCTGCCAGAGCCAGTGCACCGTCGGATATAGTTCAGCATCGGGGTGAAGGTAAGACTAGTTAAGGTGAAGGATCTCGAGCAAAAAAGCGCATTGCACTCTTAGGGGGAATCGAGTGACTGTGGGAGGAATTGAGGAAGAAGCGCAGGGGGCGCCCCCTGCCGCCCCCACCCCGGACGACCTATGCAAATGAGCACCACTACACTGCCATTCCTAGGCGTAAAAACCAGGAAAAAATCAATGAACTTGAGGCTTGACCGTGAATTTGGCGCACAACACGATCGATTTAATCTTATTGACATCGCGATTTATTGGAGATGTTTTTTTTCTCCCCCTGTTTGGTATTCAGTTTCAATGAAGTCCACCTGAATAGTCGTGGTTTTTGCATCTTTTATATTTTCTGTAGAACTGGCAACAAGCAGCGTATTTGCACAAATGTTCACCCCAGACTCAGTTGCATGGGCTTGAGGCAAATTCTGTACAAGAAACTTCTGGAAAATTAGGCGAGTCATACACGTGCCACTGTTTACAATGGGGGCCACTCCAAGACTTTATGGCTCGTTTTTGCAGTGCGATTAACCGGTTAATCAATTTATCCGCCCCAAAGGCTGCTAACCGTGGACACGTGGGTAATCTGGGCGAGTAATCTGCTAATCGTTCCGTGGAGCTAGGGTCTATTCCACAAAAATGTGATGTAACAATAAATTTTTGTTTTTAAATTTATTGTATAACTGGTTGTATAATTATTGATTGTATGTTGTATGTCAGATTAAACTTATCGCCATTCTCCAGTTTAGTCACAATGTTATATAACATCAAATTATAAGTTTTTCCTCATTCTGAAACGTGTTATATAACCTAGCTATATAACACTGATGTTGTGCTCAGTACTTGTAACTTGGTGTGTAACTTGTAAATTGGGTTGTGATGTTACGCTCATCCTGTGCAACCAATGCTGACGAGTACTCCGTTATTATTCTACTTAGTAATTCGTGTTATGATAAAACGTCAAATGTTTATTACTTAATTTCTAATGTTACTACTTACTTCACCACTAAACAGTTAATTCCATCAATTCCTTTGATCACAGTCAGATATCAGCACGAAAGTCGTGGATAATTCGTGCTGATATCTGACTGTGATCAAAGGAATTGATGGAATTAACTGTTTAACATGACCAGTCACATTGGTGAGTTTTGATAATCATATTTACTTCACCACTAGAACCAACATTTGACCTGTTGAAAATTCACTCGTTTATGAGGAAAGAGTTAGAAATAATACTTTTGTGGAACACAACACTAGTTGTATAGGAAAAGTCATCTCTGGATTACTTTTTTTGAGATGATCAATTTGATCATTTGTTATTTCATTTTTTTTTTTAATTTTGTGTTTTGCCAAATTCATGCAACCACATATTCATATAAATAAGTTTTATTCAAATCTTCATCCCAGGTTATACATATGATCATTTATTTAGTGATTCAAAATAAATTGAAATAATCTGTAAATTGATTTCCTCCAAGTATTTTCAATTGGATATACATGTAATTTTTTCAGCACACCCTGGAAAGTTCAAATATTTGAAAAACATGTTTATCAGTAAAGATATAATTTTAATATTAGCTAAGTTTTACTAACCCTACCACCTTCACATTTTATCCTATGTGCAGCATGGTAAGCAGTGTAATTTCCTATAAAATCACATATGACCAAGGGTCTATGCTAAAATTAAGTGATCCAGAGATCACTTTTCCTATACTTGCTAATCGATGGCATTTGCATGTAAGGCTTAATTAATAACTTTAGTGCAGACATTGTTTTTGTGGAGCACATTAGCTCGTACTTGGTGTACAAGAATGTATGCTATAGGTGGAATGTACCGATGAAATACTTTAATTTCGTCAGTAGTAAACCAAACTACCAGGTTTTTTTTGGAGAAATACTTGCCGAACAGCTTTCCTTAAGGCAGCAAAACCGTGTGTAATTGATGTTGTTTACCGTGTATAAATGTTGAAAAACGGGCATAATTTAGCAAAGTTTGAATGGAAATGTACACACAGAATGGGACCAATGTACCCATTGCTGCTACCAGACGGCAAAACCGCATGGAAACTTCAAACTTGACATCATTAACTGCTCACCACTGAAGGTGGAAACCAAATTTTTAAATTTGTAGCTGAACATTCCCTTGGCCAGCGAAAAAAAAAGTCGGTTCAAACATGGTCAATTCGGTATCGCGCTACCACTCCATGACACGATGCGTTTTTCATTTAGCGAAACTTAATTGCGATTCGGGGCAAACAGGTTTGCAGCAAAATGTCCAAACTGGTTTTCAGGTGTATAAATAAGGTGCACCGAAGTGGCGGTGGGGAATGCGAGCAAAAATGTTAACTCTCACTGCATAACCCCAATATCGAGGGGCAGCAACCAAGTTGTGGCAACACAATACGAAACATTTCAAGTTCTGACTGTCACGTTGTTGGCAAAAAGGGTACTCCCATTTGGCCAATGAACCCTGCATGAAAAAGTGGGGGGGTTAAGTAGGAGGGGGGAAAAGGTGAAGAGAGTGAAGAAGCCAGGAGGTCGGACGAGGGCAAACTAGGGAGGGGATGAAGAGCAAATTGTGGTGGAAATCGTAGCCAAAGTTCAGGATAAAGTGCACATCTCTGATGGCGAATTCCAGAAATCCATACCCACCCCGCATAATACGCTCGTAAATTAACCTCTCACTGCCAGCCGACTTAAGAATTCGTGACCATTGGCTATGCAGACCACCGAGGACTTGGCACGCAGGCCACTGGACCCAACGCACTAATTGTAATCGTAGTCGTTTAATCAATTAATTGATTTACAACCATATTTTTTTTTTGCATTTTTCGTCAAAAAAAAAAAAAAAAAAAAAAAAAAAAAAAACTGCTTGTGTAATGGGGACGATGCGTTTAAAGATTGAATGATGGTTGGTGGAATGCAAGAAAGCATCGAAGTTTATGGACGAAGTCTGATTGCTTACAGCATTTCATGATTTAAAATCGAATATGGTGTGCTATAATGGAATTTTTATGACCAATCAAACATAATGTGAAGCTGAAATAACAGGCCATGGGATGTTGCAATGTCCATGGTCTTCACTTGATGCTCGTGCAAGTAAGATTCTGCTTTTTAAGACACAAAATGCAACGACTTCACTGTTTACATGCACACACATGAACATGTATTTCAAAACGCCCAGATCCTCTAGCTGCGTCTAAACAAAGTGTAGTTAAAGTCGTATTCCATCTTGGATTTTCCCTGATTTACTTTTTTCCTAAATCAGAGAATTTATTCAAGTGCCTTGATCTTAAATTTGTTTGCATGGTTTGCGAGGCTGTAAGTTCCAACACTCATGGCAAACATTCCGAAATTTGAATTGCACTGTTTCGTCTGCCATTTTCGGTTTTTTCTTACTGTTCTACACAAAAAACGAGAGAATTTTTAAGGTATAACAACGGCAAAAAGTACGCTCAAAAATTTTTGTGCATTGTGGGCGTAGGTGGGCACAAGTACCAAACTGATGCAACTCGTCTTAATGAAGACGAAAAAAATACATGTATGTACAATGACGAACCACTTGATAAATTTACCGTTAAGCATACAGTACATGTACGTGCTCTTAATTTTTTTAGCTTTCAACTTCCATTTTAAGTTCCACCGCACACACTCAAATTCCAAATTTTATAGTACACTGTTTCGCCTTCCATTTTGGAGTTTTTGTTACTTTTTTACACAAATAAACAAGAATTTATAAATTTTACAAAAAAAATTTTGCATAGTGGGCGTAGGTGGGCACAAATGCCAAACTAATGAAACCAATGCAAATCGTCTTAAGCTGAGATAAGAAAGGAATATACTGTATGTACAATGACGAACCACTTGATAAATTTACCGTTATAAGCATACAATACATGTAAATGCTCTCATTGCTAATTTTTTTAGCTTTCAACTTAAAGTTCCACCACACATACATGTAAGGTTAAATTCCAAATTTTATAGTGCACTGTTTCGCCTTCCATTTTGGAGTTTTTGTTACTACTTTTTCACACAAATAAACAAAGAATTTATCAATTTTACAAAGAAATTTCTTGCATAGTGGGCGTAGGTGGGCACAAATGCCAAACTAGTGAAACCAATGCAACTCGTCTTAAACCGAGTTAAGACAGGAAAATGTGCTCGTATGAGGGCGTAACGGCTCATTATTTTTTATTGGTGCACACGACTGTTGGCCAAGTCTTCCCAAGTCCTGGAATTGTTCGTGACTTACGGGTCCAAATTGCCTCCGTGCCAAATAGCTCGCTGGCAAATAGGCCAATAGGCTGGCTCTCTTAAGCACGGCTCAAAGGTGTAAAGATATTCATTGTGGGGGATGGTAAGGATTCGGTAAATAAATTGCTACTTCCTATAATCATCCTTGAGGGGACTCGCCTTGCCCCTGTTGTTGCGAACCACGTCGTGATTAAACCACGCCGTGTATTTAAATATTAAAACCCTCACCTAGTAATTAATCACTCCCTAAGTTTGAGCATGGGATTTGGTAACCCCTAAATATTGAATGAGTACATGCAAGATGGCGGCCAGGGAACGTGCCCCGGAGTAATTAATTAAAAAGCACGGGAGCATTAAACGCCAGCTTTAATGTAATAACGTAATGAGAGCATTTGTTTTGGTTGCCAGACATCTGATGTGGGAAAACAAATATGGAACAGAAGGATTCGTTTTTTTTAAACTTTTTTTTTTTTTCGATTTTTGTAATTGAGATACCAGCCACTCGTCGTTGATTGATACCGTTTGGCGGACGCATGTAGGCTGAAGCAATGCGTCGAAGCACAGCATGCCTACACCTATGGTGATTTGCTTCAGCCAGAATGATGTACAGGAAACGAGTATCAGCGCCACCTTGCGGTCCCGTGGTCGAAGGTTGCCATGGCGGGCCATTAGAATTTGCATGAATCGTAGACTATATTGGAGGTGGAAATTAAGGCTGTACTTTGGAATATGGCCTGCTCCGCCATAGGCACTAGCGAATGTGGGCTTCTCCTAACGGCTCGTAGGCTGGCAGTGATTGCCTGTCGGCTCGTTTTTAGGTTGGGTTAAGTTAAGATAAATTGAGAATTGGTGCGGATTTGATGCATGCAAGGCATGTAGTATGTCCGGAATTATTAGCGAAACATGATTAGATGAAAACTAATTGCCTAATTGGAACAATTGTGTTTACATTGTATATCCTGAAATACGATGCGTAGGATACACCGTAGGGTACTGTCGATGTTAAATTTCCAGAATTGCGTTCTGAACAAATAAATGCACATTGTAATTAAAATATGTAACTTACCAGTTAAATTGTTATTTATTTTCATTTGTCAATTCTGGAATTCTAACACTTGAGTAATAACAATGTACACGTATATATAATATACAGTACACAACTTTCGAATGCTTGCTCAATTAGTAACTAATTGCTGGCAATTTGAATAAAGACGTTTATTCATAAAAAAAATTGCCATGACAATAGCTTTAGTTTAGTAGCAGCCTCAACATTTATGCAGTATAGATAATACCGTAAAAAAGAAAACTTTGAAAATAATCTTTAAAATAAGTTTGCAGCTTTTCGAATGCGTGCTCAATTAGCAACTTATTCCTCGAAATTCTGGCAATTTGAATAAAGACGTTTACTCGTAAAAAAATTGACATGACGATAACGTTAGTTATTATAGTAGCCTCAACATTTATGCAGTATAGGGAATACCGTAAAAAATAAAACGTTGAAAATAATTTTTAAAATAAGTTTGCAGCTTTTCAGGACCACCTCAGATAGGCTTGCCTCAATAAATCTTGATTCTACACAGACACATTCATTGTGCATGGAGAAAGCGCACTTTTGAATAGCCAGGCTTGCTTCGTGGAATATGTTGCATTTGTGGCACTTAGACCCTTTTGAAATTTAAGTCACTTTGCGGCCCCATATACCTGGCATTGGCTGACACGTGCTCAACTTCTTCACCTCGTAATTTACAACCAATAAAGTGGCGCTATTGTGCGGCGCTAAAATGCACGAAAATTGACAATTATCATAATGTCAATAATATTGTCTTAGCTATTTGCCACGCACCGCCGGTCCGGTCTCACGGCCTCCTGGTCCGATAACGCGGGTTAATCTTCCTACCCAGATATCCTTCGAGAAAACAATTGCGAAAGTGCTGTTTGGAAATGCAAAGCCAAGCATCACCCAAAAAAGGTGGAGAGGACCAGCACCGGTAAGCCTTTCCTTCCAAAAAAGTGTGGCGGCCTCGTTTTGGTCATTGCACCACTCGACCAACAATGCTCTTGTCTCGATGCAAATTGTCACCTTGTTTCGTGGTAATTAATATACAGAAATGGAGCGAGCATGAAGCGTACCAAATTCTATTGAGGACATTAATGCTGCTACTTGATTGAAACGCTCGTCTTATTTTCGTGAATGCTGATCCTATTTTTTTGGGCTGCAAAAAATGAGTTTGTTCTCTGAGCAGCTCCTTGACACGATCCGCCCAAAATATGCCCGAAAAACAAGTTCGCCTTCTATTATGAACTTATTAAAAGTATGCACGTGGCTGGACTTGGCGGTGTTATTGCTCCCAACAGGTTTGGGAACCATAGCTCATATCCACGAAACGAAGCCGAAACACCTATAAAAAATGGGCATGGAAATAAACACAAATATTGATTTTGCTGCCAAATATTTAGGCCACAGATAGGCATCCACTTGTTTGAATCCACCTGCCTGCAAACGGTTTGCAATTAAATCCAACTGGGTCTGACTTTCAAATTGTGGAAATTTTGGAAAACAATTCGCTGCTTACTTGCCTTGAATAAAGCATCCAAAAAATGATGGCGATTAATTATACAGATTTCAGGTGTCACTTTTTTAACAGTGACTTTCGGAAAAATGCAGGTATAATAGGTACCATCGACACGTATATGCTAATTTTATTTTAAAGCATAATCGGTCCGATTGTGGCCTCTTTAAATTTTACAGTCACGCTACTGCATATAAACC
The DNA here is from genome assembly GCA_034695085.1 of Cylindroiulus punctatus. Classification (NCBI taxonomy): domain Eukaryota; kingdom Metazoa; phylum Arthropoda; class Diplopoda; order Julida; family Julidae; genus Cylindroiulus; species Cylindroiulus punctatus. The sequence goes on along the minus strand of JAQFYZ010003355.1, from coordinate 4,008 downwards.
GGTAATGAACTCAAAGATGATATTTGTAGGCAGTACATAAACTATGTTTATGGCTCGCGGCCTTCAAGTGGCAATTGATTCATCTGACAAAGCTATCAATAGAGGTATACTCTGACAGAGGAAAGTTCGTTTGCTTATTTGACAGTTGAAAGGTTGCATTAGAAAAACCAACACTTTTTTTTTACCACACGAAACCACACGAAATTTAGGGTCACTGTAATTATCCAACCAATTAAGTTTATTGATTTTCTCATCTGACATCTGATCGGGCAAATCAAATGTTCCGAGCACCCCTATAATGCCAGGTAGATAGTATGTAAGACATTCAACAGCAAGATTGTTTTTAAAATTGACAATTCTATTATTTTCTTTCACAGAAATGCTTGTCATCTCCTGATTTTTCTAGGCCTTTTTAATTCCCCTGACAATTCCAGATTCTCCAGGTATGGGGGGACCCTGTAGACGATAGTTGTATAAATGCAATTAACCCTTCTTTCTTGAGGTTTGCAAATAGTTCATTAGGCAGATGTTTATGACAACTTTATTTAACTATTCCAATTTGAGTAAATTAGTTGACTCCTTTAACTTGCATTTCCCAAAACACAAACGCGAAAATCAAATAATTTCACTTTAAATTGCATTTACTATGTGGTTGAATTCAAATCAAGCTTGTTCAACTAAAGAACAGTACTGAGAAATTGGCGGGAATTCAAAAGATCAAATAGATTGCATGAACCAGTTTGCGATTATTCTTGCCAGGGTATTTCCACCACCAATCATGACACCAAGTATTGCCTTCATGCTTTCCTCGATGCTGGAACACCTAATCTATAAGCTGCATCGCTCTCATTGGTTATGGCTCAGTTCCATTCTTTAGTTGAACGAACAATGGTAAAGTTGTGAATAAGAGATCAACAGGTACATTTCTAAGTTTGGTCATGCAGTAAAAACAACTCGTTAACACCTTGACAAGTACAATTTTTTTTTTTTTGGAAAGTCAAGAAAAATGGGAAGGAATAGCTGAGTGTCTCATCATGGAGCAATTACGAAAGTCTGTACCTTTCTCTAGTGTTACCATTCACCGATCGGGGATGGCTTAAATTGTGAAAACAGGTCAGTTCAAATAAGGCGAAAAGAAGTCGCCTAAGCTGTGAATGGATTGACTGCGAAGCTATTTCAGTCAACCGCGGTGTTTTAACACGATTTTTTCGCTGGGTGCAAATAGCACAGCTATGGAGGTTGCCTTTTTTAATATGCACGCACATGGTTAGCTATTTGGGGCAAGCATACATCGTGTACCACCCCCACTCCTGCCATATGTTTTAAGATAGCACGCATTAGCAACAAGTACACGGGCAGCCATAATACTTCCTAAAACAGTAGTCGGACAGTGAAACTGTAATAACTGTTTCCATCCAAGAGACATTTAGCCAAGAATGCATGCATGGCCATAAACCGGGCCCTGGACAACGAGAAAAGAGGGTGGGAACCGTGGTCGAAACAACAAGGTTGGGTGTTGTTGTTTGTAAATTGTCAGGCACGTCATCTGCAATGATGTTGAGAGGGCGTTTTGAGCCAGGAATGCAAAAACAGAAGAAAAAAAACAATGCGAATGCAAGAAATGCCACGAGGTAACACGATGATTAACGCTGGACAAGTAAGCTTCGTCGGAAAAGCAACATTAAATCGCCATTCAACATTCCTACATGTTGGGCACTTGAACATGAGCTGGCAACATCAGCATGAACATTCCAATGCCGATGACATCCCTTTACATCGATTAGGCACAACAGCTTGTCGAGCATTTTGTGCAAGAATTTTGTCAAGGCCTGCGAAAAGAGGCTTGAAAATGTTAAAAACAGATTTTCCAAACGTTTTAGAGCTGAAATTAATGTGTATCCTTGGGTAAATTCATCAAAAATACACTGTAAATGTATTAAAAAACCTGCAATGTTAACTTGTATCTTTGGTTGTCTGTGCAGGAAATTTCTACTGGGAATTTATTCTGGGAAACTGTATTTACTCAGCAATAACAAAACAAAATTATGGAATTTTCCTTTATCTACATGTAGATAAGGGAAAATTCCACCATTTTGACTGAATATACATGTATGAGCATGTGAATAATATACATGTAGTAGGTGCATATTTCTGAAATTTGTTTCACGTTGAAGGATGATTTGGAATCACTTGAAGTGGATTTTAAACAGCTTTGTGGTCTTCACTTTGGATTTTAGGCAGTTTTGTGGCTTTCCACTGCTCAGCTGAAATTCAACCTGGAATTCCATTCTCATTTTCGCTGCTATTATAGGTCGTGTTCACACGTGCATGTATCGTCCTTGTTCGCGAAGAAAAATTAGATCCACGATTCAGTTTTCTCAAAAATGTTCATTTAGGTCGTCTAAACGAAACTGACAATGTAATGAGATTAGCATTGTTATCCGTGATGGCGCTAATAAAAAACATTTTACTTTGATTTTTTCAGCTTCGAAACAAATTTCCTTGACCACTGTAAATGCCAATCTCATATCTGATACAGTTTTATAAGAAAACATAAAACTTATAGATTAACCATATAGATTATTTTTAAATTGACAGTTTCATTGTTGAATTCTTTTACATGTCTTCCTTTGATTTTGGTGTTAACCAATAAGTAGCTACATGTATGTAAAATGTATTCTGTCAACATTGTATGTCTGCATGTTTAATTTATCGCATTATGTTGAAGGCTGCCTCGCCATTTTGATAATCATTAACCAACTTGTTCAGGTGGATTACCATCCGCACAAACCGACACAGGATGGGATATCACAGGTGCCAGGTGCCAATAAGCGCAATTTCCAATATTGACTCACATTCCCAATGACCTAAAACTCAAAACCGCTGCACCATTTCAATAAAATTAACACGTGTACATGTACACGATTCCCGTACACGTCGGCCTTACGTGTACAGGCTTTGCGGAGAAGCCCACTTATGATCCAACAAATCATTATCTGAATGACAATCAGAGTCAATCCGGACCGCCTCTTGTCGTTTTTGAAAACAAAGTCGAGGTTCTTAAATTCCAAACTATAGGAATGTTTTTCGTTGGCAATGCAGAAGAAAGGCTTGTCGAAATGAGTTGCACCCAAACAACGCTGATGGGAGCTGAATGTTATTGGATGAAATTAGTAGTCAACTCTGCTCGATTTATAAGCCTCTATGGTTTCGCTTGGCTGGATCATTAGCTGCTGAGTTTGCGCTGATTTGCTCGCGCAAGGTGAATTCAGTCATTCCAGGCAAGTCATTGACTCCTAGATGGGGAACATTTGGAACAAAAGAAATAATACAACAAATGTTTGGCGCGACTATTATAAGCCTGCCCGGTGCTGGTCGAACCTGGCTGAAAGAAACACCTTCGTGATGGCCGAAATGCGAAAACAATTTCGCCACATCTGTGCAGGGGTTGACGCCAAAAAACCTTCCAGCTGCAGAAATATAGATGGTGCCAAATGGCACGTAGCTCTTTTCTGGGTTTACACTGTGGTGCAAACTAGATTGCCATGCTGGGCAAACTGGGCACCCCCGGATTCGAGCTGCCTGGGCCACCTCCCAAAATGGTTTTCATCAGATTGAAAACAACCATCTTTTGGTTGTTTTGGAATGGTAAATGAGCGGGCTTGCATGCATAGCTTACCTACTCCCCAAGATAACATAATACTTGAACGTCCCTAGATTTTTGCATTTTTAATTTATAAAATGACAATATTGTAAATAAGCAGGTATTGGGTTAGATATTTTACAAATGGGTATGCACGAAGGTGTACTTAGGAACTCTGCTGAAGCTACATGTACACCTAACAGTTGTCAAGGCCCATTGAAAGTGCCTTGTGGGACACCCTGCACAAAATTGCGAAACTCAATTTCTCCTTTCCTGATCAACATATTTAAATATTTTTTTTGTAAACATTAAGAGGGACTTGCGTTTTATTGGTGGTACTATTTGACAACTTGTGGAAATGCATA
>JAQFYZ010003354.1:0-13685 GCA_034695085.1 Cylindroiulus punctatus | reverse complement strand
ATGCATGAAATTGCGATTATCCTAGGTTCCAGTACCAGTAGAGGGCCCAAGTCATTTATCTATCCTATCAAGCTTTAAAACAACTTTTAGAGGACGATTGACCGTGATGACAAACCTTCATGAACCAGACTACAAAATTAGCAAGTAATTTGTACCTATTGGTTGCATTAGTCGATTATGGCACTCATACATGTACATGTAAGTGATACTTGCCTAAGAAAGCTGGTAGAAACAAGGAGACCTGACACCTGAATCCCTGAATGTCAATGATGATGACCTGGCAGTTTAAATGACATCGCAATTCTGACATGGTATTTTCCTGCTGTAATCTAGAACCAGGTCGCAACCTTGGAACAACCAAAGGGCAACAGGCGGAAGAGGGCATTTGTTCCAAGGTTGCGACCTGGGTCGCAACCTAAGGTCTCACACTAAAACTAACGCAAAATACAAATTGCACGGTAAATCAACTGTACTGAAATAGACCACAGTGACAGTCCACAATATTTTCGGAAAAACGCAAATAACGAATCATCTCATAATTGAATTTTAATAGCCCATGAAGCAGCTGCGAGTACACAAATCAGTCAAAATAATTTAACCAGTCTAAAGCGGCATTTTACTTTATGCACATTTTATTTTTTGCGCCAGACAGCCCTAGCAGCATAATGCATGCTTCCAATCCACTTGTAATTTTTTTGGCTTAATTTCGGTCTCAACTTGGCCTTCCCAATTTTCCGACCCTACCCACATGCCATTGCAATCTCTTAATTTTCTCAAGTATGATCAGCGCCACCAAAAGGAAGAAAGTGCAGGAAAAAAATGTCTATTGGCAAAAGCGCCGCCAGAAAATCCCCAGTTGATACATGCAGTATCTGGCAACGCTGGCTGTAACTCCGACCTAATTTTATTATTTTTATGATTGGCCCCTATGATTTTCCCTCATTTTCTGTAATTTTTTGCCTGAAGAGAGAAAAAAAAAAAAAAATAAAGTCCAAAAAAGTGGACAGGAAGCATTATTCAGAAAGCATCAGTTTAGATGTTTTCTGATTTGGTTTGTAGGTATAATATTGCGCGCAACCCATCTGAAAATTGTTCTGCAGAATCATGCAGAGTTGGCCAAATATATCTGCAGAACGATTCTGCATAGATTTGGTGCCTTTTTTGCAGAAATATTTCTGCAAACATATTGTGCAGGATATTCTACAGAAAGGATCAATCATATGAAAAACTAAACATTTAAAAACTTACTGCAGAACATGTTCTGCAGATCTTGGTCTGCAGAAATAAAATCCCATTTCTGCAGAAAAAGGCACCAAATCTATGCAGAATCATGCAGAATGCTGCAGAACTTGTGCAAACCATTTTCTGCAGGACTCTGCAGGAATTATTCACATGGGAATGCACATGTTAACACATATAGAACACACACCGAATATCGGGGTTACTTTCACTGTAAACGTGTAAGGTGAAAATGATCTGTGACGTTATGAATAAATAATGACAGCAACGCAATCACATGCAATTGTAAAAAATGGGCTTCACGCAATATAATTGAAAACGACTTAAGCACTTTTGGACAAAAACATTGGGAAGGAAGAAGATAAATATGTGTGGGGGACTTTAGAATCTTTTGTTTTTTTCGATAGCACTTATTTAATAGGACATACAAAACAGTAAATACAAGAATCAGAAAGAATACGTAAAAATAACAAATTAACTTACAGGGTAAATCTGGCATATCTTTTTTCTCCATATCACAACATCAGTTGCCACACCGTTTTCATTCAAAAGCAGTGTTTCAGTTGAAATATTGATTTGGAAATAGTTTTTTTGTGGAAAATTCACGTATCAGCTGCCAAAAACTAAATAAACCTAAAAGTTGCTTATAAGTGAAGATGACATACAGACTACATAATTCGATTAGGGGAAGATAAATTACTCAGATCTTGCTATTCTTTACGAGTGTTTTTTTATACTTTTTAGCACAATTTCTATATGGTATATGGACCAAAAATTGATAAATTTGCAATGCATGAGCATGGGACCCATGTTTCGGACTAGAGCCCCAACCAGCAATAGATCCCAGAATTCAACGGACCATTGAGGCTCTAATTAACCTTAGGACCCAATGGTTTTCCTCAAATGGTCCTCACTTCTTGCCACGGAACATTTTTTATTTAAATGTCTGTCATCTCTGTCATATTTTGGGTCCTAGCCCGGGGTTCCATTTATCAACGTTGATGATCAAATTGTTTTTGGGTCCACAATCCACATTCCATAATGGAAACTAGTATGTCTTCCGTCTGGGAACACCCAGAATCTTCAAACGCATGGAAATAGCATTATTTAACTTGCAATAACAGGTTACAAAAAAAAACCTGAAATACGGATACATACTGACAGACTGATAAATTAGAAACAGAAACTTGTCCATGCATGTGGCTGCACACAAATAAAACCTAATTTTTTGACGTGTAATCAACTTTTTCTGTACGACTTCTACAGCCATTTTGGATAACACTAATCCACTGTTATGTAGAACCATCGCTATATACATGTACACTTTAATGCACTTTTCAGAAGTCAGTAATTCGATCCACCAGACAAGCAACTATTGAAGTTTGAGATTCCTAGCAGGTTAGCGCCTTACATTTCAGATTTTGCTCAAAAATTACTTTTCATTTCGAAAACATAACACAAACTGTACAAGTGCCTTTCAGGTGTTCATTCCAGCCAAAATCACAGGAAGTCATTGTGAAACATCTTTAAATACTGTAGATCATTATATTTGCGGTATAACTTGCATTGTTGGACTGTTTGATGTCTAAGGTGTCTTGACTTTCTCAATTATGGGTTTAGCTGTGACCATAATGCTGACAGCATGAAAAGCTACATCACTACAGAATGCAAAGTTTGCTACTGGTTATATCAACAGATTATCAAATCCTTCATTCAATGTCTCAAAGACCTTAACCTTTTATATGTCAATTACCGATCATGGCAGCAATGACTAAAAGCGTACAAGCACACAGGACACTGGACTCACAGACGAGGACAATTGGAATGTAGAACACGAACGATACTGGAAATGCCATGGAATCGGGTTTTGGAAACTGGCGAGCCAGTAAGCATGCAGATCGGAAAGGGGATTTCCCGCACACTGTTCATTAAGAAGCCCCAGCTAGCGAGTGAAAGAAGCGTCCATCCTCTTGAAGGCTTTACTGAAGAAGTCACCCCATCGGGACTTATGAAGACTTCCAGCTTCTGCAGTCAGTGACAGCAAATTGTCACCGGACATTAAAACTGGAAGAAAAGAAGGGAATGAGTACAAACAAATTACAGAATGTGGCTGACGGAGCAGGTTTCAACAGACGAAATGCTTACCCCACACACCTTAATCCAAGCAGGAATTTCAAGAAAAAAAATATAAAAATACCAGATTAATAACACATTCACCTCAAACTGATTAAGAAAAGACAGTTTTCCCAAAGGGTTCCCATGGGTCATTTTCCCTAAATGGTAAAATATGAGGTGGTAGAATTTAAACATTTGAAGACGTTTAAAAAAATCTTTTCTTGTTTTTCAAAATCCTATATATTTCATTTGAAATGTGATGCAGACATGAGCGGAGATGAAAAATGAAATTTGCAAAAATACATGAAACATTAAAATTAGATTAAATGAAGGAATGCCAAACTTTAGCTATATTGCCGACCAAGCACGTGAAACATTCACTACCCTTTTGTGTGAAATTATTCGTCATTAATATTAAGAATTTAAATACATACAGTTATATATTGACCGTAATTATCGTAAGAACAACAGCAATATTTACGCGGGAATGACCACACAGATTTTAAAGTTTCACAAGACAAAATTGCAAAATAATTCACATTTATGATGGGATCAAGCTCACAGCATATACTAACATCAGCATGAGGGAGACCATACATTAGTAAAAGAATGATCGTTTTCTCCAGGGGCAGAATAATTTGGTAAAATTGTGAGCAGCAAATTAGCGTTTCACATTAAATTTTGGAAAACTAGTTTTGAAATGCGTTAATAATACTCAATAATTATGGTCACTTTATCTTTTGTAAAATATTCGAATTTCACTAAACATTTGCCACACCATGAAGGAATGATGTTTATGATATATTTTCAGTGTGGTGTTACAAATTTAATATAGTTAAGGCATTTCAAATGTTAATATCACGAACGATTTAATAAAGATAATATAAAAATAAAAAAAATATAAATTTCGGATTTTCATGTTAAACATTCCATTTGCAAAGACCCTGGGGACATTAAATTCGATCGTTTAGGAGAATGAACCATATACTTGAATGACTGCACACGTATTTCTTACCTTTCCAATGCGGAAACTGTTGACGTCCACCACGAATGCAGCCATAATGAAGAGAGTAAAGTTTAAAATATGGGGGTGATAAAAAAATTTGGATGAAAAATTTGACCATTCAGTGAATTAAGTAAAATGCAATTTAAAAATAAATACTGTCATAAGCACAAAAAACGATTGACTAGGAGAAAGTCGTAATGTGGTTTAATCACAGAGGACATGATGCAGTTACGATGCACGGCCGACGAATAACTTTAAATAACTTTAAACGAACTAGTGACCGAGTAAGGACAGGTTGTGGCTAAGGGTTCGAATCAAAACTAAGCATACGATGGTTAACTCTGGTGATTATGAGGGTAACTGGAAAAATATCAAGCCAAAATAAACAATCTGTCAAAAACGTCATACTTCCATGCAACATAAATCTGCATTGCAACCACAGTTTGGCAATATTATTTACAAGCAAAGATTAACTTAGGCATAGAGCGTGAGGTGGGACGTTTAAGTATCATGTCATTTACCCTGGAGTTGAGTTTGATAATTATGAAAAATGCTGATATGAAAGGGTAAAGGAGGTGATAATTACGAAACGTTGATGACAATATTTGAACGTCCCTTATTGGTCATGCCGGATTAGTAGTGTGGCATTAGATAAACCCTATATTTGCAATGATACGGATACCAGCAACACTTTGAACTGACAAGTCATCTGAGCATTTTTCCCAATTAAGTTTTTTGTTGAAACTTCATAAATATTACTATATAATTACCACAATGTGAAATTAGAAACAAACGATATTAGGTGTGTTCTACATGTATATTTATTCTGAAACCCTTTTTGTTGGCTACCTCAATAAGTTGACCACCCCATATTGGACAGTTTTTTCCGGACATGAGGACGAAAGTAGGACAGTGTTTTATGCACCGCCAAGGCGGTAAACCCTGTTGGCCGAACAATTTTTTTCACTAAATGGGCAGATATGGGCGCTTTGTCAAGAAAATTCTACGTTATAAGACGACGTGATAGATGTGACACTGACGTTTCAAGCAAGTAATAAGAACATCTGAATTCCGCGAGAGCTCATGTACAGGCGCTCTTCTTGCATCGGCATTAAAGCCATCACCGCAGGTGCAAATGCCTGGTCGAAAGAATATCACATGCAACAACATTTCATTTATTGATCTTTTTGCCAAACATTCCACACAAAACAAAACGTGTAAACAAGCAAAGGTTAGATTCCCAAAGATGTGGAGCCAAGCTTGCTTGCAATAAATATATGAATCAATCCATTCTGCATTGAACGATAAAATGCATTCATGCCGAAGAAGTAGTTAGAGATTGGGTACAAACCTGACTGTAGACCCAAATGCACTCTCATCACTTGATGAGGACAAGGAACTGCCCATTAAAGATTTTTGCTGAAAAAAAATATATATAATTCAGCAAAAACACGGACTTCATCAGTGAATGCGAAATATGAAACATATACACATTTATGTAAACATTCTGACCATAGAAAATCAGTTGTGTTTAAATAACAGGAAGCTCTGCGAACTTTGCAAAACATTTTGAAGAAAAACCTTTTTAATGTTAATGCCATGCTGACATCATCAATTTTTTTTTCCAAAAGTGCGTTTCCATGACATGCCCTCATTTCAATTCTTTGAAGAATTTACAAGAAAACCCAGCACACTGTACTAAACATGTACTAAACACAGCACATGGTACTAATGAAGATTATCTCGATTTGATTACAATTTGCAAATCTGCATTTAATTTTTTTGACAACTAAGAGATGCTTGTTTGACAGCATCAAACTTGATAACGGCATCTTTCTCAATACAGCAGCAAATAATCCACGAAATCGCTGCACCAGGTATGGGAAATATCTATACTTGATTCAATTCAACGCAAAAACATTAGGGGAACTTTTGGATCGCATTTCTTGAACTTGTTAATGTCGAAATAAACTTGGGGCTACGCATTTGAACATTAAGTGTTAACATAGGTTGTACGCAAAACTCCTTTGTAGATATATCATGTAGTTTTTAATGCACACATAAAATTTATGTTGACCTGCTGAGAGTTAATAGAAAGGAGACAAGCAGCAAACATACCCTTTCAGTTTGGCAAGCTGCATTCGACATATCCTTCCTTTCTGGGTGCGCAAGAGAAGATGAATATTTGGCCTAGCAAAAATTAAGGAAATGGGTGAATTCTAAATTCACTGGTTCTAAAAAATGACAACACCACCAACAACGCATGCGCTAACCATTTGTTGCTGCAAGAGTTTAATTGTTCTGTCTCGGTCCTCAATCTGTTGCTGGAAAAACACGACTTGTCTGCGAAGGTCGGCGTTCTCCTAAATGACAATGGCCCAGAAAAAGACAATGAGTAACCAAAAAAGCGCAAAGAAAAAACTCAGGAGCGAATAAAAAAGATTGAATTCAATCGCATCACTGCATCACCTGCTCGATCTCAGCTACTGCCGCATTGCCGCCATCACATTCCGACAATCTGTCGACAGTGACACCATCCGGCGGGTCACTGTTGGCCAGGTTGATAAACAAGTCGTTCTGAAAAAAAAGAAAGGCTCTTGAAAACAGAATTTTCAATCGCAAATGAAAGTTGCATGCTTTGCAGACAAATAACTTACCTTCCACGTAGGTGCCTCAAAAGGATTCAGTGTAGAGGCCTGGAAATGGCACAACAATATTTCATTAATGACTGTCATATTGTTGTCACGCCACAACGGTTTCTCTAATTTCAATTCTTACCAAGCTGCTTGCGTTATTCTTAACGAACAAATATAATCATGCACCAATCGCAACATGCAAAGAAATGAAAGCAGAAAAAGAACACAATGAAAATTAATGACGATTAAAGAGGCGTTGCTGAAATAACACTGAGATGCATTGAGACAAGATTCTCATAAGGAGATCTGTTCATATTTTCCGGACATCCATAAATGTCTGATGTCTGGACTTAAGGAGGCAGTGAGTGTTTTAAACTTAAATTTACAGAGCCCTTACACCGATATTTTACAGTCTCGTAATTGTGCTTTGAATATTTTCTATAAATTATTTTTAATAAACTGCTTCTTAATAATAAATACGACGTTATATGCGCGAACGATTTATTTTAAAACTGGATCACCAACAATGCAAGCATTTAAGTGGACGCTTCTTTAGATAACTTTAAAACACTGGTTGCAGATAAAACTGGAATGCCGTTAGATCACATATGATGGATTTGCACCCACATTTCTAAAAAAAGTTGGTGATAATAATAAATAGGACCCTGCTTCCCAAAACTTAGCAGACAAGATAAAAAAGTATTTATGACGAGTTTTCGGTAAAACATAAGTTTCTGATAACAGGTTTGGGTAAAAATGGTTTTTTGATGGCAGGTCTAGTGTAAAAATGACTTTCTGATGACAGGTCTTGTGTAAAAATGACTTTCTGATGACAGGTCTTGTGTAAAAATGACTTTCTGATAAGAGGTGTTGGATAAAATGACTTTCTGATGAAAGGTTTTGGGTAAAGATGTTTTGATAAAATGCTTTGGGTAAAAATGACTTTCTGAAAAAGAGTTGAGTAAAAATCACTTTCTGATACGAGATTTTGGCTTAAAAACTTTCTTATGACAGGTTTTGGGTTAAAAAATGTGCTTTCTGATAAGATATCTCGGATAATAATGGCTTCTGATATGAGGTTTTGGGTAAAAGGAGCTTTTCCCCCCTTTTTTTTGGCTATTGATTTATGCGAGTGTCTAAATGACTTCGTGTGTTTTAATTGAAAGACCTGGGTAACAAATCCCCTGACTTATCATACAACTTCATACAATCCCCTGACTTCCCATCCAACTTCATACAATCCCCTGACAATCCCAGGTTTCCATTGTCCAAAAAAAAATACCCTGACAATCAGGGACGCCCTGGGGTCTCCGTCTGAAAAACGCTAACAGTCTCATTCCATCAATTATGAATCATTAGGCCACAAGCTTCTTCCTTGCCATGGACCTGTTGCTAATCAAACCTCCTAATGTGCTCCAGAAACAGAAAATGTTTGCACCACCTCGTGCCAAGGACCACCAGGACCACCAGAATGAGAATCTTGTCAACAACATAACAACATACTCCAAACTAATAACGTAAAAAAATGCAAACGTGCAACGTCACAAACACTCGCACATGAGGGCATGTGGCGGGCGGAAGTGGCAGCGTTACCTCTTGCAGCACGCGCTTCAGTCTCAGCAGCATGGTCTTCACGTTGGTCACGTCCTGACTGATGGCCATGTAAGACGAGGCGTCGATCTTGGCGCCGCCGTCGTCGGACTCGGCGACGCTCATCTGCTTCGGAGGCCGCAGGCTCGAAGAGATGGACCGCCGGGCCAAGTAACTGCTTCCGGAAGGCTTGCATGGGGTCGAGTGAGAATTGGTGGTACCTGGAATATCGGCCGCCCCCATGGCATTCTTGGAGGAGACGTTCGGAGTGGAGCTGCAGTCCTGCCTGGCAATCCGGTATTTCGCCGCTGAATTGGTGCAAGATCCTGGAGAAGACCTGCAATAACCATTAAACAAGATTTTTTTTAATCGTCTGCAGTTGTCGGGTTTCGCGTCATCTCGTGACTTTTTTTCCTTGCAACTTTTTTCAACCATTGGTGCTGTCAGTGGTGAACTGGTAACGCATGTGATTTCAGGGTTCCCCCAGAAACTCAATTTTCAACTTCCCTGACTTATCCCCAACTTTTCCAGGTTTAAAAAAATGTCCTGACCATTACAAAGGCGAAAATATGCCAATGTAAGAAATGCTCCCATTGTTCATTGTTCAGGGTCCCCCCAGAAATTCAGTTTTCAGCTTTCCTGACATTTCCCTGACTATTCCAGGTTTTAAAAACCAATTTGCATGACCATTTAAAATGTGAAAGATATTTCACATGCCGATGTAAAAAAACTTCCTGGCAGCCAATTAATGCTGAGCTGATGAAGTGTGTCATTTTCTGACTTCTATGTCTTAATATTGGCTAAATTCCCCTGACTTTTTTCTAAACAAATCAATCTTCCCTGACTTCTCCCTGACTTCTTCAGGTATTTTCAACTTCCGTGACATTTCCAGGTGAGCTGAGGTGAGCACAAATTCAATAAGGAACCAGCAACAGAGCGACAATTTAATAAAAAACTTTAAGTTATTCTAAAAAATCTGGATTAATTTTTTTCAAATTTACAATTTCATCATCGATCTCTTCCACAGAATTGCTTGCTTCAATTGATTCTTGAGTTTCCTGACTTCTGTGTCGAGATTTGTGAAATTTCCCTGACTTTTTTCAAATAATGCAATCTTCCCTAACTTTTACAGGCCTTTTCAACTTCCCTGACTTTTCCCGACTTTCAGGGATTTCCGAGTCTAATCCAGGACTTATTTACTGAAAATCTCCGTCATTTGTGCTGACTACAAGTTCATGGCATGTTATTATTTTACAAAAACCAAAATAGTATGACTGATGCTGACAATTGTTGGTTATCCAATCTGCTCTGAATCTCCTGAATAATGGAGGTACATAATTTTTTCTTCAATGTAACGAACCTTCGTTTTCCAACTAAATGACGAGATCTAACCAAATTTTAGCTTTCAGAATGTTTCCAGAAACACCTATGAAATTATCTGACGGGATTCTCTAGGCCTTTTTGCATAAACATGATCATAAAGTCTTTCCTGCATTACAAAATCTAATTTCAGAAATACTGTTAGACCATGTGTAGGAACTAAGCGTGGTCATTTCTGCATAAATCGCACGTGAATATTAATGAAAATCAAGATCTCAGACTGGAACTTATTTCAAGAATCAATTTTTCATATTCAGATTGGCGGTGAAACTTTAAACGGACAACGAAAATGTGTTTATAAATGTTTACGTCTGCATGGAATTCTACGCCTGAACATGGTAATTGCACGTTTTTTTGGTAATCGTGACTTGAGATTTTAAAAATTTCATCCGATGTTACCTGGTGAAGAATTCGCCCACCTGACAAAGACAAAAACCTCATTCCATTAGTCAATTTCAAATACTGGTAGGGCGAAGGACCCCGAGAAAAATTTGCAAACAAAAGCCAGGTAATTTAGACCAGTCTTTCAAAAGGATGCAGCTGCCTCGTTATATTTTATAACAGTATAAAACTTCCAAAAGAAAATACTCAAATTGCACCCATGCAGAGATGGCTAGCCAGGCAATTATGGTCGAGCTGTCTTGATGAAAATACGACTTGAAGCTTGCAAAACCTACAGTCTTTTTGTGCTGTACTTATTAACTAACAACTACAGGGACAGCCAAAGGCTGTAATTCGTACATATTTCGTATCTCTGTTGGTCTGCGAAGGTGAAACATCCAAAGACATGGCAAGGAATTTCTTCACTTATAACTGCAAAAAATGCGTTTTTTTTATCCAAAATCTAATTAACCATTGTAAACCTTGAAGTTATATTGTGGTTCAAAATTAAAAAAAGAGCTTTCAATCCATACACATGCACACTCGTACACGGCATCAACAACACGATTCAGAGAAACAAGATTATTTTTATCATCAAAACTGATCCAACCGTGACATATCCAACGAGTATATACAATTAAGTCTTGTCTTAGTTGAATGGCAAGTTGCATATTTTCATGCAGACTAAGATGTTATGTCACTCATTTCACATACCAGCAGTCAAACCTTACTAAATGACACAAAACTGGATTAAAGTGGTTTCTCTTTAGGTAATGCCACCTCTGAATACACATCAAAATGGTCTGTTAAACTGAAGATGTTTTGTGAAGGAGGTGATCAGTCTGCGGGCCAGATATTCTCCAAAACAGTCCAACAACTACTTATTTACCATTTCGTAAATGTTATGTCTTCGCTTGTTTATAATTTAAATTCAGTCATTTTGCATCAGCACATGCTATGAATGTTTCACCTGCATTGGGTAGAAAAGACGTAAGAACCATAAGAGGTTTTGGGTAGAAAGGTGTTTCCTTATAAGAGATTTTAGATAAGAAAGGAAAACGTTTGGAATGACTGATTTTTAGAGGTGTTCGAGTAAGAACTTTGCAGTAATACCTCAATAATGCCAGAAAGCGTTCAAATCTGTGCTAACCAGCAACACAGCTTCTCACTACATCGGAGTATGATGGTTTCACCATTGCTGGTTATGTACATGAGGTGTTTTGGCACATGTCAACACCATGTACCAAGTTGTTGTTTATTTCAAATTCCATAGGACTAATCCAACAAATTGGTATGTATGTATGCTGACACCATGGTAATCAGCAACGGTAGCCATCATCTTCTACAAATCATGGTGATGCCATCCAGTTCTTCAAACCATCCAGTAGATACATTGTACATGTATATCAACAACTTCTATTGTCCAGTGTACTAATGTTGCCATTATTTTCTACCCTAGCTCTTTCAAATTTTGTTGTAAAATCCTGTGGTGGGTGAAATATGATCATGTTACACACCGCTATTCTACAACAACTACTGACTGGCCGTTATAGAAAGGCTTCACTTTACTCGAGGACTGTTAACCTCTCATGTCATTCATTACAGCCATATCATAAGCTAAATATCGCCCTTCCAGTCCATGATCTCTAATTGGTGTCAAGTCTACCTCCTTCCACCTTGGACACTGTCTATCCACAGCAACTCAGCAAACTTAACTTTAACAAACAGCAATACAAGGTATATCCTAGATTTTCCGAAATGCGAAATCTACTTGATCATTTCTGCTCATACACCTACATCATGGGCGCCATCTTGTTGTGGGAAAGATTCTTTACAGTTTCATCAGCTTAGCTCAGAGAATGTAGCATTCTATAACATAAAAGGTTTCTTCCCTCCACCATGGAGGCTGCATGTACATCATACTTATTGACTGCATTCCAGACGTGTGATTCAAGCTGCCAATACGAATTCCAACAAGAACCTGGTCACGGGCGAAACGAGCACCTAATTGGCTGTACCAGGTGACCCTGGGACAAGTGAACGGTGTAAATCCCACCGTGCACAATGGCCTCCCCTGCCGCCATTATCCCAGCATTGTCACGCTGCTCTCAGCAGTCAGCTGTAGCCTCTGGCATGCATCCTCAATGACTTCCATTAAAACATCCCACTTTGCTCAAATTAGCTTTTGGAGAATGAGCGTTGCCATTCAATTATTACAATTTACTTGTTGGGAACACGACACGGTGGTCACTTTCCCTTCTAATCTTCCATCGAATTCCTTGGCCATGGGAAAGGTGATGCCAGCTCTGTGATTATCGAGCTCACGAATCAGACGTTTCGTGGCACTTTGGAGGTTTTCACAGAGCTCTGGCTGCCTCTTCAAAGACCAGACAGAACACAAAGATTGCGGACTTCCTGGTCCAAGCAGATGTAGTGCGACCACTCCAAGCAGTTGCTAAAGAAACCCTTTTTAATACCCCATCGCCATGTAATTTTTGGAACATCAGGCTTGAACTTAAAAGATTTCCATAGACTTGAATTTCATTTGACGTCACGCAAAGTTGCCAAATCCACACTTGCCAGTTGTACATTACAACCGCTTTTGTGTAGTGATTTCAGATGCACATGACTATTTTGCACTTGTCTTCTAGCAGGCTAGGCTTCTTGACTGCCTAGACTGCTGAATGCATTACATGTAAGTTCTCAGTGTTCTCAGGTTCTCATTGGCCTCTGGAGAGCTGAAGATGAGAGAACAGCTTGATTACGTCTTAACTTTTGCCTTTGAAAAGATTTGACGCATTAATTGGTGTCCAATCAGCCCCAACCCTATCCCCTTTCAAATTCAAACAGGGGCAGCAAAGACTCACATCTTCAGGACCTGCAAAGTCATCCCAGCAGTCAGCTATGGAATTCAGAATTGGTGACATTCCACTTTCTGGAAGCGAAATTCTGAGTTTTCAAAAATCTGGAGGCATCTGTAAGGTGTTTTAAGGTATTCATTTAGTATTAAACAGTATTTCCTCAACAACTTTTGAAGGTACATGTATATTTTAGTTTGTTCTTAGGTAGTTCTGAAATATCCAAAAGTAAAGATAAGAAAAGTAAAGAAAAGTAATACCTCTTGATACCTCTGGATACCATGACTCAAATAAAAAGATACCATTTACTTTTGTAAGGGATGCAACCAGCCCAGGCATGTAGCCAGCTATGTCACATTTTGTCACATCCAAAAATTGGACATTTGTCACATGAAAATATCATATTTGTCACATTTTGTCACATGCAAATGTTATGCAATTGATTCTTAGTTCATCAAAATTTTCACAAAATATACTGTA
>JAQFYZ010003353.1:0-13686 GCA_034695085.1 Cylindroiulus punctatus | reverse complement strand
CTTTTAGTCACATTTCAGGTAAAAATAACAACGTTTTCATTAAAATAACGAAGGGCAACCTTTGGAAACAACAGCCCGATTTTGTTTCACCAGAACCAAACTTTGGAATCAACAGTAATACGGTAATAAGCACTTGTGAGGACTTTTTGGACATTTTATTATTTATTTATGTTCTCCACTTTGATGATCTATTTTCTTGATTCATAACCTCACAATTTGAGTAACACATAATATAGTGATAGATCGTATGGACACCTATCTGTGGACATATCATGCCATCTAGTGGCTCATTTGTGAACCTTGTCATATTCACAAAAACGCAGTATTTATAGCCGTATGTTACATACTAATTTTGAGCATCGACAATCTACCATTTTATTAGAACTCTGCAAGGTGATGCTGGAAGTATATAACCGTATGTCTGCTAAAAGAACAGTCCAATATACCGTGACTGCTTCACCAGCATACTGTATGTATTTTTTAATACTTATACATGTACATGCATATCAAAAAATATGGTCTATTGTTATTAAGGCATTTTCCCTGAAATTTACTTATTATAGGACAAATTCCTCTAATAAAAATTAAATACCGCCTAATTCCTTTAGATTTTTATCAACTCCTTTAATACTCACATTTACTTTTAAATAATTCGGAAAAATCTAATAAAACACTTAATCAAAGTTAAGTAAACTCTCCTTCTTAAAGCATTAATTTTACCTTTAGCCTTACAATAATAAGCGTTATATGATTTCTATTTTAAGTTACACCAAATCAAGTTTATTTTCAACTGTATAACCACAGCCGCAGGCACGACCTCGTTATAACGAATTGCATGGGACCACCAAAATGTGTTCGTTTTAACCGTAGTTCGTTATATCAGTAGCCAGTATAGGTTTTAAAAATAAATTGTATTTATACTTGCATAACATTTTTGTACAGTATTGTACAACTTTTCTGAGGGCACAGTGGTGATTTATTTGAAATAATCTGTTATTGAACATTGTTTATTATTTCTTTTGAGACATTTCTCCTAAGTGTACAAAAGTGTCATTCAGACACTTAACTACCCCTCACACCTACAAGTAAAAGTCATTTAAAATAATTTGTTTTTTGAAGATTGTGCAAATACATGTGCAAATGGGACTGTCTTGCAACGGAAAGTCTGTCATCAGATCGATGACATTTTGACAGCATCTTCTTTGAGCTGATAAATGGGTTTAGCGACTGTTTTTCAAGTGATGTTCTGTAACTTTAGTGCATTGGACCTCGAAAATGTGTTCCTTATAACCGAAAATTCGTTTTATCCAATTCGTTATAACAGTAGAAGTTAAGCTTATCATTATTTCTGTATAGGCTGTGACAGGGATTGGAAATACTGTTCGTTATAACAGTAATTCTTAATAACGAGGTTTGACTGTATGTATAGTTCAAACATATTTTAAAACTTTAAGCAAGGATCAAACTTTATTTAAAATAATTCATTAAATCAATCACTACAAATACATTAATAAACAGTTTAACAATAAATTATTACTTTGAAAGAGTAAACCACACAAATCAATGAAGCACCACTTAATAATTTACTATAGCTATTTTTACCCTTCCTTCCCAATAACAATGTTAATATTATTAAAAGTTTCTCATGTATTTGGTGAAACACGTTTGTAACTTGTACACTTACCATAACCAACACCTAACCAAACCCCACACCCCAGACCTTGACATAATACTTCAACGTCCTTAGTATTTCATCTGCATTTTCTCTCAAATAAATTAGCATTTCTTGGAATGGAAAGCACAAGTACTCGTGTTCTGAATTTCATATGAATCATGTCCATACAAACTTTTCCATATTCGCGCTTGTACATAAAAAAACAACAGAAAATGTCATGTTGTGTTAGTAGAACAGTAGGTTCATTAATTACCACTGGTACTTGAATATCTGTTGGGTGAATGCTAGCATTAAATGTTAAACACAGTTAATTTGCTAATTAGTCGCCCAATTAAGCTATCGAAACTTGATTCCGATATTTTTTTCCTATGATACACCCCAAAATGATTTTTTTCCCAAGTCTCCATGACATCGTTTCATCACACCAAGCCATACCACAATCATGGTGCTGTTTTGCTGTCAGACCCCTAAACTGACATGTTTTTATTGGATGCAGTGGGCCATGCCCAGCAACCCTGCCCTGTTTTTGACCAAGCTGTGCTGATCACTATTAAAAACCGCGAAGGTCATTACTTCCTCTAGGAAATTGGTACTTTTTTTCCACATTCTCTGTGTCGTTGACCAAATTCGATGATATGGATTAATTTGCTGAAAGAGTAAACAGGCAGATGTTATGAAGACTAGAGATGGTAACAGTAAGGTGATACTGAAATTAAGCAACGTTTGGCGAGACAAATTTCATTCATTTAAGTATATGTTGCAATAACCTGTGAATACTGTGTTGCACATGCATCATGGTGGCTACTACATGTAATACATGAAAAATAAAATCCGCAGTTACACAGTCGGCAACATCGCTGATCAATATGTAACTGTTCTTTTGGAGGAAGCTCCCAAATACAGCGGTTGAATTTGTCCCAATAATAAAGGTTTTTTGGTGAAAAATACTCGACTAAGATTTTTTAAACTATGATTATACTAAGATAGTTTAGATTAGCGGCCGCTCGATAATTACATTTTTGCGCGCTGTAAATCGCATTGCCCTATTAAAAATCTTTCTGCATAATTCGGCATACTCTGCAGAAGTCTATGCGGAATTCTGCATAAAATTGATACCTTTTTATGCAGAAATTCATCTGCAGAAGATAATGTGCAGATATATTTCTGCAGAACAGAACAGAAAATTGATCAGTTTTTCTGCAGAATAAAGTATGCAGAGTATTTTCTGCCATTGTCGTTTAAAAAAAAATTGGCTCTACTGGGAATCGAACCAAGGGTTTATCATTTGACAGCTTGGTGCCTTGCCTACAGGGCCTCCGAGACATTTGCAGGAAAATAGCTCTGGTTGGTTCTAGCTAACTCACATAATTGGTATCTGAGACACTGGTAATTGAAAAACTAATTGCATTGATCATTAAATTAAATTTTATAGCATATTCATGTATACATGTATGTGGCTATGGATATCATTTATTCTTTAAAATTTTCTTGTGTCCAAATTTTTCCGCGGAATTTTTTATGGTCAGACTTTTTTCTGCAGAATTTTTTCAGTCCGAATTTTTTCTGAAGAAGTTTTTGGGGTCCGAATTTTTCTGCAGAATTATGGGCAGAATTATTGGGTCCAAATTTTTTCTGCAAAATTTTTTCTTTGCGCTATTCTTTTTGCAGAATTTTTCCTTTGCTCAATTCTTTATACAGAATTTTTTCTTTGCACAGTTTTTTCCGCAGAATTTTTTCTTTCTGTAATATTTTTTTGCAGAATTTTTTTAAATAGAAAACTTTGTGCAGGAAAATAATTTTTTTCTGCAGAATTATTTCCGCGCATTTTTTTTCTGCAGAATTCTGCATAAATTTTTCAATGGAGTGTAAACGCTTCTGCTTTGGGGGGACAATCATTATGAGTGAAATTGCGCGAAAGTAAACATTTAGTTTAAAATTACCGTAAAAAAATGGACTTACACGTTGCCTAAAGCGGCTATATCCGCCATGCGAGCGGAAAGCATAAGAGCCCCAATATGGCGGCGCCGAATGCGCTGCATGTGCATATGACGTCATTAAGCGCAAAATTCGAATTTTCTTCCACGCAAATCCCAGTTATCGAGGTTTCCCCAATTATTCAGGGAAAATTATTCAGGATCGACTGCACTACCGTTTATTTTCCTCATCCGAAATTTCATAAGCTTCTGCGCAACATCGGCAAACTGATGACATCCTTCGCTCGATCACCTATATGACGTCACGGATATCCTTTGACGTCATTCATTCCATTTCCCAGAATGCCCTGGGCGTTGCGCGTGCCTTCGTTGTTTGAATCTGTGAATGGAACTGCCATTCTAGCAGCGGCACTCGTCGGGGTAACATCGTCCGTCTCCCTTGGCTACGCCATACGTCAGGTTTATTTCGTCAGATTTTCATCCAGCGTATCTCGGCATTCTTTCCAACGATGGAGGAAAATGGGTAAGTCAGTCCGTTTGTTTGATTCTGACTGAAAACTAACGATTTCATCATGACGCAGCTGTCAATTTCTAGAATAGCTGATGGCGTTCCATTTTTTTTTAAATAATCAGCTGTGTCAATTTGAATTATCGATTTCAATATTTTTCGAAACCGCTCCGCTATCAAGGCTTCTACGTTGATAGACTCAATCGATCCGATCGAAATACAATCGCGGTACATTATTTCCTGAATGAAATAAGATTTAGCCGGTTGTGCCATGGCCGTTTGTTATCGACCTTCCCCCACGCAATGTGCAGAGGTCATTTCAAGGACAGGGGCTGGAAACCCAGTTGAATTTTATCATTGGCTCCAAGGAGATAGGCGTGACGGTTATTTACGTTTTCACGTAGTTGTTGATTTGGAGTCTGGCCAGCTATGCGCAATAAAGGGGTTGTTCGTAAATGATGCAGTTTGAAAAACACATGTAACGTACATGTGATTGCAAATACGTGAATAACAAAGCTGTGTAATAAAGAGCTCGCTTTAAAAATGTTGTACAAATTTGTTATATAGTTTACAGGATTGTCACTGACCTGCAAATTTAGGCAAATGAAAAATACTCAGGCAAGCCACTCCCTTAGACAGATTTTACTGAACCAGCCAGATCTCAAAACTACTCAGTACATGTACCTTCTCTGACAAGAAACTGGAAACATTTGCTTTTTCTCCGCTGATTTTAACGAGAATAACCTGACAAAGAAAAATTTAGATGATTTTTATGTCTTGGTCATTGTTTTATTTCTATTAACTCAAGCTATCAATCGAAGCAAGCAATTCTGTGGAAGCGATCAATAATGAAACTGTAAATTTGAAGAAGAAAAAACTAATCTCGATTTGAAGTTCTTTATTAAAATGTGTGCTCTTTTGCTATTCGTTATTAAATTTTTTGTTCACCTCATGTTTAAACAATACATATAGCATTTTTTACATTGGCAAGTCATGTTTTCGCATTTAGGGAATTTTTTTTAAACCTGGAAAAGTCAGGGAAGTTTAAACAATTTAATTTGTGGAGTTACCCTAGCTGTAAGTGTTTCCTGAGATGTCACTTTCTGCCATAAGTGTGCATTCCAGGACGGTACTATTTTTACCATTAATGGCAAAATAACTGCACTGTTTTGATGAAATCTTCTTGCTTTGGACGTCCTTTATGCACGGACCCTGTCAGGGACCTGCGAAAAACTCCCTTTACCAACCAACCCTCGTGACTACAGGCGATCGATGTGTGGCAACGAGATTCTGGCTATCAGGGTTTCGAAATAAGTTTACGACCAGCTGGCGATCTTTCTGTTTGCTCGAGGTCTACTCAAACATCCCCATCCCTTGCCACAAATGGTGCAAAGTGCTACCGTCTCATTTGCATCATGAGCTGTTGCTGCATGTTTATGCTGTCGGACAACGCACCCGGTGATTAAACTGCCATAAACGTTGAAATACACGAAAAATACCATTTTGTCTGGGTTGCGTCTGTTTGCATCATCTTTTGACATGACTGAGAAAAGCAGACATAGGCTAAACATACATACAAATTTGTTTGCATCTTTGTCTGACAGAGATGAATGTCAGCCATGGTAGGAAACGCTTCTGGGATTCTTGCAAAACACCTTTCAAGAGTTTTCAATTTTCGCGACGAATAACAATTAAAAATGTATGGCTGCCTGTTCTTGTTATCAATAATGGGTCGAAATCAATACAGTCAAATAATGAATATTGCGTCATGAAAACGTGTGCAATGCACGTGTTGAAACGTTTTGTTTGTTATACAGAGTGATGATTTTCTTGCTGCGCAACCCAAAGATTTCGTCAATAATTGTATCATTCGGCTTTCTATGAAAATTGACGTACATTGGGCCAAAGAGTTAACATTTGTACATATAATGAATTATGTAATAGCAAATAATGAGTACAAAATAATAAGTTAGTACAAAACCAAATAAAAATAAAACATTTTCACCATATAATATTTTGTTATTTTCCCACAAGAACATTAGGATCGCGAAGTTGCTGCTAAGGACATGTTAGTAAAGTTCAGCAAAACCTCTAATCTGTTATATCATCCACATACATGTAGCTCTCCAGTCTTGTTAGTAAAATTTCATCAGGTAACTCATTAAATATTGTAGGTATTATAAACTGTTTTAACGTTTTCCCATATGCATCATTAGCAAATGGAATGTTATATCTGTGAGTCGATTTCCTTAACATGTTAGCTTTTTCCTTCAATATTATTTTATAATTATTGCTAAAGAAGTCGTTATAAATGATTATGGAATTCCACAACTGTTTCATATTTAATAATTTTAATTCTCTGACAAATCCTTTCAGTTTCTTCTGATACATGTACATAACTTTAGTAACATTATTTTGACTTCTGTAGTCTATTTAATAGGGAGTTTATCGTAAAACCATATATTTCAATGACAATGCTTAGTAGGCTTTCTATCTAAGAAAAATATATTATGTTTTTAGTGTTATTATCCAAAAAAAAAAAATTGATGCAAAAAAAAGCTAGGCCTAATGCACGTGTACCTAAGCTTTGCAGGGAAGTTTTATTGGGGATAAAAGTTGTTGCCTTTGACTTTACTTGTTTGATTTTATATGGTGACATGCCTAATGCACGTAGGCCTATATCACACCTACGCTTCAACACCGAGACAATCAAAAAACATCGTTTTCTGAAGTGAATCATAAAATCCCTTAATTTAACCAATTGGACTGAATAAGCTAGGTCTGTGCCAGGTTGAAGATTACATTATTCTTTACCTGATCATGTACAATGTCCGCAAACATATAGTAAAGGTCATGATTTCTTGTATTTTCTTCATGGGAAACTGGTCGAAAAGCACGTACATGCACATTTAATTTAAATACAATAAAAATGCCCCACTGCTGTTTTTCGGTAATAACTACAACAAGGGCCCCACAGCTTTGGTTAAATAAAATCCCCTGACTTTTCCAGGCTCTCAGATCAAAACTTTGATTTTTTCCTGACCTATAGGGTTTTCTTAACGATGCTATTATGATATTACGTGCAAAGGCCGAGCCTCAGTAACACATTTCGATTTTAGCGAATTTTACGGGAATTTTGTTGTTGTCAAAAATAACCTTTTTAGCTAATTTTTTCATGAAAAACTGTATTTTAATAATTAAGGAACGATGTTGTCAATTTCTTTAAATGTTACCATAAATAATGGATCTTTGAAATCTTTTCCATAAATACTAATTATGAATGATACACATATAATGACAGATGGATTTGAAGTGTATTTTTATGAAAAATGTTTTCAAATGACGGTAATTTTTTTTAACTAAATAGCCCACACTTTGACAAATAAATGTTTGGTAATAGCAATTATCGTTAATGAATCATACATGTACAGTACATTGTATTATGGGTCTTAGTGTTTAGGAGGTAATGCTAATTAATCTTAACAAATTGTCTGTTATCCTTTCCACCTTGCAAAAACTGGCCCTTTGACCACACTGTGGAATGTTTTATACAGTATATTCAAAGTCAACTACATGAAAATGCTAGTCATTTCAATATAATATTGATCTTAATCCTTCTAAAGGATTGTCGATACAAGTAAGCTTAGTGAGATTTTCTATTGTACTTGGGCTGGACGAATTTATTTGTTGTAGCCGCCCATTGTGTCACTTTATATTATGGTATCATTGGTAAGGCCATGCTAAAGGACGACAATTAGATTCATTATTGCATTGTGATTTTTTTTAAATTTAGCTTCAAAACCTTGAAGCCTTATGATTACTACTTTATTACAACAATTAGACAAAGCCGGGTTGAGACGCCGGCTTTGTTGAACAAAGCATTTAAAAAATATACCCGTCATAACTTGATTTCAAGGCTTCTGTTTAAATGCAGTATTTTTCGACACGTGTAGGTGGAGAGTGAATCATGCTCCCCTTGGTCCACCAAGGAACGTTTGAATATTATGCATGATTGCCACTGATATTTCAAAACTGTCTTGCCTGAGTTTTAACAAAATAATCACAAGTTTTGCCTGACTTTGCCTGATGGAACCAGTATAATGGCTGGACTTTCACTGACCTAAACATTAAACTTTTGTAACTCGTGCATTACTCGATGATCTGAAAACAACTAGATTGGATACAAAAGATGAAAATAAAAACAAACGTTAATTGCACTTGAGCATTTTAACTTGAAAATAGTACTATTGCAATGAAAAAATGTCACGCTGTAGTTTCTGAATTTTTTCTACAATAGCTGATCTCAAAAAGCTCTAAAAATTGTAGCTGATTGTTTTACACTTTCTCACATATATACGTGACTTAGCCTGACTATTTTTCATTTGCCTGACTTTGTATGCCAGTGGCAACCCTGATTAATTTTATGTCATCACAATTTCATGATTTTCAGACCTCTCCCTTGTCATTATTCATCATCATTTACAGATGAGGTCGAATTAAGAACAATTGCAGCAGAAAATGGTGGAATTATCTCGTAAAAGCACATTTTCCAATAATTTGTAATAACTGTGTATTTTCCATTTTAGATACTCGTTTGACAAAATTAAGGAGATTGCAGACTTCTTGCTGGACAAAACTAGACATCGACCCAAGGTTGGCATCGTTTGCGGTTCAGGATTAAGCGGCTTAGCCGATATCATGGAAGAACGTGACATTTTCCCTTATGAAGAAATTCCGGATTTCCCAATCAGTACAGGTATTTATGGTCATGATTTTTTAACGCCTCCGAAGCCTCATCTATAGCTTATTTGCACCTGTATTCGAAATAATGCATTCATTTCTACTGCATAAAATGACTTATTTTCATTTATTTTATTTTGTTTGTGATTAGGGTCATCAGAGATCATAAATATGTAGTAAATCTAGGTTCTTAGGTTTTATTTTCAATGTGTACTTATTTGCACTTGTGGTCAAAATAATGGCAGTCTGAATTTCTACCATACTTCGTTGGAGATACACTGAATTTTTTTCTTAATCGTGGACATTATCAATTTCTAATTTGAAGTTGAACTTTAGTATTAATTAACTTAAAATCAATCATTTTTGCTGGTATTTTTTCAAATATTTCGCCAATTGTGCTCCTGTCATCATTATTTTCTTCTAAAATTCTGGGCAAAAATTTGGCGAAATTCATTCTTGGGGATCTTTGTAAAAAGAATTCGGAAGTTTCCCCTTCGATAATAACTTTGCAGTCAGATTTTTATATAGAAATGCCGGCTAAGGTCCACATTTTAAGTTCCCATACATGGTAGTTTTCCAAAAAAATTCTCCATCAATTATGATCTTGAAGAAAAAGTCATCCCCTTCAGGGGTCTCATTTAAATGAACATATTCCCTGTATAGTAAATCTTTGTAAAATGCACTGGTATGTGACCAACATGTACAATTTTGCACATGCCCAATTTTGTTTCGGACCACCATCCCCATTTGGGTTAGATATTTCATAAGGGATTGTGTTCTTAAAAGAATAATGGATTTGATGTGCATTTTCCAAAGAATAGGTTTCAGAAACTTCCAAACTATGATGAAGAAACGTATGAATTGTTATTTTTAAACCCCAAGAATGGATTTCGACGAGTTTTGAAGAAATTTCTATAAAAAAATGACAGGAACGCCAAATGTAGAATTTTTTAGAAACCAGATCCAAAAGTGGTGGATTTTACACCACAGTCCTACAATAAATTTTTTTGATAATATTCAGCATGTAGCAGGGAACGCCATAAGTGAAACTTTATGAAAAATACAGACAAAAATGATGGATTTTCAGTCTACTGAAAGGCTTTCAGTAGACTGCAAATCGATCATTTTTTGTCTGACAGCAGGGTTCATTTTTTGATGACGTACATGTAGATTTCCTCACTTTTCCTTGTGATTTTCTCACAGATTTTGCTGTTATTTTTTTCACTTTTTGCAAGCTATTATCTCACAATCATATGAAGTAATTTCTCCGGTTTAATAGTATACATAATTACAAAATGAATTTCATCATCAAAATATTTGTACAAATAATGTCAATAAAAAAGCCTTGACAGGCGATATTACTGGTAATTAATCTGGCTGTTGATTCCTGAAATTACTGAAGCTAACTAAACACACGGTGCACACTAAATCAACCATTTATTGCATGGTGGAATCACAGCATTTTCCAGTTTTCCTTACTTTTATAAATTCTTTCATCTGGCTCGTATGTGAGGGGTTTATAGTTATGCTTTTATTTTCAGTCAAGGGTCATCCTGGTCGTTTGGTGTTTGGTCTCTTACGGGGTGTACCCACTGTGGCCATGCAAGGAAGATTTCACAATTATGAAGGATATAATTTATGGAAGGTACATAACATAAAATGACCTATGATGCACTAACACTAAGTTTGTTAACATAGAACCCGATGTTGTCCTTAGTGCGCCATGCCCATTCGGGTGATGAAATTGATCGGAATCAAAACTGTCATCCTCACCAACGCCGCTGGAGGAATAAACGAAGAGTTCAAAGTGGGGGATATCATGCTTCTCAAAGATCACATCAACTTTCCAGGATTCGCAGGCGATAGCCCTTTGAGAGGCAAAAATGATGATCGGTAAGATGATCCGAAAAGTGCTTTACTATGGACCCATTACTGGTTCATGAAAACAGATCATTTTACTGTCTTGAAATCTACAGGTGGGGTCCGCGTTTTCCATCAATGTCCAGTCTGTATGACAACGACATTCGAAAAATTGCCAAAAGTGTTGCCAAGCACATGGGCATCAACGACTTCCTACGCGAGGGCGTTTATGCGATGGTCGGAGGACCCAGCTATGAAACGTACGTGAAACGCCAATACTATATGTCATTAAAGCTTGAGCTGGAATGATTGAAATTTATAAAACAATATGGAAGCTACGTGCTTTTTCACCTTATCATTTAGAAATCTTTGATATTTTTTTACTCGCATAACTACTTTGTCGAGGAAAACTTATTTCTTGAGAGTACTTTGGTATTTACATCGGGAGTAGCTTTCCAACTTCCTAACATTGAATTATCTTGGGTACATTCTATGGAAGTGTTCTGTTTGATGCATATGGTGACATGTCTCGGTCACAATCATCTAATTCATGTTTCTGTCATGCCCCAGAATTGCTGAACTGCGGTTACTTCGTACACTTGGTGCAGATGCAGTTGGTAAGCTCTTGACTTATTTGGTAAATACAGGGTTCCCACAGATGTTGGGAAAGTGAGGGGATTTAAAATGACTGGGGATACATGGGAAAGTCAGGAGATTGAGAATTGGTCTCGGTGGGTCAGGTGATTTTTTAACATCCAATAGAATTTTTAGTAATAATTTTTTTTAGTAGTAATAAGTTTTAGTAGTAATAAATAGTAATAAATTACATTTGTGATGTAATTATTTTTTAAACTATTACTTTTTATTTATCCAAATCTGGTTGTGAAAATTGTGTTAAAGTCACTCTTTTGCGGTTTAGTTTTCAAACAAAATTCGCCTAGGGCGTTAGAATCTGGTCAATATGTTTGGAATTTTTTTTTTAAATCTTATAAAATGCATTATTGGCGATATCCCATCAGTTGAAATAGGAAAATGCACTTAAAATCAATTATCTGTTGAAAAAATACACTTTTGCATGCAAAGGTCGTTAAACCTATCATTTATGAGTTCTATTTTGTCAAAGCAATTTACAAAATTTTAATACCACTGGCAATATCTCTGTAAATTTGCCAGGAGAGGATGTACTTAAAAAACTAGCTCAGCATTCCATTTCCTATTAATATTTATGAAGAACATCACACGAAACATACACTGAAATCTCTATCACTTAATATTGGTCGATGGTGAAACCGTACAGTTCATAGGAAATTAAAATGTTTAACTGTAAGAAAGTCTGGGGATATTATTTTACCAAAGCTGTGGGGATCCTTAAATAGGTGACATTAACTAGCCATTATGAGCATTTCATTAATCTCTTAATTTCTTCCTAGGGATGAGCACAGTGCAAGAGGCTGTGACTGCCAGGCACTGCGACTTACGGGTTTTCGCCCTGTCGCTGATCACCAACAAGTGCATCTTGGAATACGACACGGGCGAGGAAGCAAATCACGAGGAAGTGTTAGACACCTCGAACATGAGAAAGGAGGCCCTGCAGGAATTTGTGTCGCGGCTCGTGGTAAACATCGTCAAACAAAATCCGGCCAAGTAGGATCACAAATCTTACGTTTTTTAAAAATACCTCTCGTAGTATCAAACTTGTATCCTTGGAGTAACTTATCCTTGATATAACGTCGCCTATCAATTACTAAAAGACACGAAAAGTTTGATGGACATATGCATAGACGTTTTTCCGTGAAAATTGTTTTTTTCTGACAAAATCCTTTGTGGAAATTGATTTAGGGCTTGAACGACAATTTTAAAATATAAATTTTTAAAGACTGATATATGTTATGCATGAATCCCAACGTCTCGCTTTCACGTACGCATTTCGAGTAAACACATTATTTGAAACCCATTCAAATTGCAATATTCAAGATATTAACAAACCTATTCATAAGGTTATATAGGTCAACAAATTAAGTGCTCCAAGGATGGAAAAGAGGTCTTTGTCCTCCCATTCCCAAATTGCCTCATTGAGAAATTATTTAAAATTGTCTAGTCCTTAAATGTTATAAATTATGCGAAAATATTTTTTAACAAAATTAATTGTACACTGCATTTTATAGCTGAAAATCCCTGAGTTACATCTTTCTAAGCTGTTACAAAATTCCACTTTTGTTTCACTGAAAATTTCAATTCGCTACAAATTAGGACCTACTGAAATCTCGAAAAAAGCGAATTTCACAGATTCGACAATGTAAATCTATTAGAATGTTTGTATGGAAGGTTAGATAGAGTATAGATGTACATAGGACATTCCGCATAAAATTCCCAAGTTGTATTATAGTATTCGATTTACGATGGAGGGACATCTCAATACGATGAAAGATTTCCCATTGATTTTGTTTGAGTGTCGAATTTTACTTCGTATATTTTATTTATACTTTAGATATTGTGAACAGCATGTACTGTATATATTTAACCCTGCACCCAGTGCAAATAGTCAAAGTTCCACTACTCGTTAATTAATAAAGTAAAGCAATGTTTAATCAGTTTATGAATATTTGGTATTATATAGGCTTTCAAGGGCAGTATATGTCAGTATTCGAGAAAACTTTACCTAAAGAAATTCCACACTTGATTAGCAGCACTCTTCCCGATAACTGCAACTAAATCTTCTTTGCCGGCCGTGCCAATGTTTGTTATACCTAATGAGATATACAAATAATCGAATGTCATTCATCTGTATCACATTGTGGGGTCCTAATTAAGGTTGGGCAAAATGGTCCTTTGGATTCTAGGACCTGCACTTTGGTGAGTCACTTGGAAAACATATGGCCCTTCATCCATGCTAAATATTGTGTTTTTTTGGATCCATGTGTCATAACAGAGATTGTATCACAACTATATGGATATTGTTTTACACCCAG
>JAQFYZ010003352.1:0-13689 GCA_034695085.1 Cylindroiulus punctatus | reverse complement strand
GTGAAGTTGTTGGAATTTCCACCGAAGCTGTCCAAGTTCCAGTGAAGTTGTTGGAATTTCCACCGAAGCTGTCCAAGCTCCAATGAAGTTGTCCAAGTTCCAATGAAGTTGTTGGAATTTCCACCGAAGCTGTCAAAGCTCCACTGAGGAACTTGAGGCTGTCCAAGTTGTCCAAGTTCCACCGAAGCGGTTGAAGTTCTGGATCAAAGAAGGATCTAAAATACAGGATTTAATTGTACCCAATGTTGTAAAACGACAATGAATGACTCATCCTCCCATCGTTAGATTTGGCGGACACTCTGTACCGCTGTAGACTTGGCAATTGAGCCCCGTGGACGTTGGCCTTTTGGTACCTGCGAGGGGGTGGAGGTGGCAAAGAGGAACAATAGCGGCTGACCTGAGTGACCCTGACGTCACCCGGCTTGGCAAAGGAATTGCATCGAGGAAATTGCGTGAGTCAGCGGCTGCCATTTGCATGGAGCGAACGTTTCAAGTTTTGGGCGTTTATCAGGGGCGAAATTAGGCCTGGCCTAACCCCCTCAGACCTCCTCATTTCCAGGTTGCTCTCTATTCAAGTTCTTCAGGGTCGGTCCATTTGAGAGCATAGCGATTTTCAGGCACATCCTCCTCAGTGATGACATAATCATTGGCAGAAAACAAACTTGGAATTGAGAAAATTTTGGCATCAAAATTTGACCATGAGACATGGATATTAGCTAAGCAGAAGCACATTTTCAAAAGGCAAACGAAGTATGGATTCTCAGCCAATCTTTTGTAAAACAGAAATGCTGATGTAATCGTTTAACCGCCATCTCTTCTGTTATCATTTTGGTAAACCTCACATCTATACCAAAACCTATGCAAATTATGCAACGTAATTGAACAGTGAAAAAAAAAATTTATTCTGTGGATTTCTTGCAACTTGTCACATGCATGTACATGTAGGTTGAGGAATACGTACAAAGATGGTACCTTCCATTAAATCGTTATATGATGCTATGTAACAATTTGAACAACGGCGTTAAAGACGTATAGACGTCTAATGCAGGTAAAACAAATGTAAATTTCAAACGAAAATTTGGACAAAATAAATGCTAAACGTTTTATAGGGTTGGACCACCCTTCTTAAACTTCTATGCAACATCACTCCTTCTTGGAATGGACTCTGAACTGGTGTTGGACATTCTCTGGTTGAATGTACTGAATTACTGCGGGGCACATTTTGGAGTCACTCTGGGGATTTAGATGGGAATCACCTTTGACCTTAGTGTTTTCCAAGTCTGGTGTCCGCTGTGGCCGTTGAAGACGTTCTATACCTCAATCTGCTACCTTTTCGGTAATTTTGTACCACCTCCTAAGTGGTAACATATTTCTGGCTCACCCTGTATAAAACTACAAAGCCTCATGGATGCGTTGCTCAATTTGATTTGCATCATTTGTACATGTAGGTGGCTGGCGAATAGCTCTCTATCCAAACATTCCAGGAATATCATCCGATCGGAAGTGACGAAATTTCTGGTCATCATTTCCTGGAATTTCCTGCACCACGAACCATTTGCACCATGTCATCAAAGGCCTGGTGACGCATGCGCCGCGATGGTTTGAAGCACGTATTGTTTGTCCAGTTTCAGGCAATATTTGGTGCAAACATGTAAATATGGTGCAGCCAACGAAATTGTGCAAAAAATAAATCAAATTTCCATGTACAGGATAACCACTGGTTGGTGCAAAGCCTTTATGCACATGCATTGTACAGTAGGTCATTTATGTAATGGTTCTGTATAATAACTCGGATCGAAGAGCCAATATAGTATGTCCATCCTTGTCGTCGCCCATCTTAAGCTGGGTCCAAGCAGCATACGTAACAAGTTTGTTCTCAACTTTGTTGTACAAATTGTTACTTAATTTAAAGGCCATTTAAAGTGATTTTTTGCAAATGAATTTTGATAATTTTGTACAGATATGATAATTTCAAATGAAACTAAATGTTTTAATTCAAAGTTTGTATTAATAGTAAGTTCCTGCGCTATATAAAATGAAAAGCCATTTCGTTTTTAGAATTTTTACAAATTCTAGATCTCTTATATTCCCATTCAGACGGCAGGTGCTGCCATCTACCGCTCATAAAGCAAAATAAAAAGTCAATATCCCATAAAACGCAAGTCCATTTTAATGTGTACAAACAAATTATTTGAATATGTTGATCAGGAGAAATTCTATTTGGTTATTTTATGCAGGGTGTCCCCAAAGTCACAACGCACTTTCAATGGGCCTTAACCATGGCACCTACATAAAGAAGGCGATTTGGAGGCTAAAGTGCCCAAAACGCCATGGAATACATAGTATTTTGGTGACATAGTCGAATTCCTTGTTGTTCAGTTCCATTGGTTAACACTGGGAAATGCTTGTCCCAGCTTTTAAAAAAACCCAAAACCATTCAACTTCGTTAACTTTCTGTCAGAATTTAAACCCAAATGGTCAGGCCACCTTTGTCCATTTTCATTCGGTAGCCAGGAACGTGCCACTTTAGCCGAACAGCAAGTCGAGTGTTGACAATGAGTTCCAAAAAGCCATTAACCCTCTTGTGCTCTTGTCAAAAAAAGGATTTTGGCATCTCAATTCGATTTGGCGGCAGCCAGCAGTGCGTCACACTGCCGCATCGACGGTGGCGCCATCCAGCGGCGCCAACTCGAAACTCGGCGGCAGAAAGTGAATTACAGTTCATGGCGACCCAAAGGTAAATGGAGCGAAAGTAATCCATCCAAGGTGGCAATGCAACCCACTCCAGTGACGTCAGAGAGTGAAAATTGAGTAACAAATAAAAATAGAAGAAAAAAAGAAAAAGTTATCACAATCAGCGCGCGTGGTCCTCATTGGCGAAAGATGCTTCGCAGCATTCGTTTCCTCGATGAAATTACAAAATGATTACTTTGAAAAAAAAAAAACAGTTTAGTAACTCAATTTGTACCGGCGGATGTAGAAATTCTTATCTCGTGGAGCGCGAGATTGGCGCTTCCTGCTCGGCCGCAGTGCATGCCGGGAAAATCGATCCGCGCCACCCAGCGACAGGCGTCCAATCAGAGGCGGGAAGAGGAAAAAGTATTAAAAACGCCTAAGTGGAAAATTTGCTGGCGACAAAATGTGCGAAACAAATGCAATTCCGGTTCTAGTTATTTGAATCTTGATTGGCTTTCGCAGCGAGTTGCATTCAATCACAGTCGCAGATCCGCGCCAGATCAGAAAAGGATATTGCATTTGCAAATTCCCAATCCCGATGTTATGCTTTCTGTTTGGCAACAACAGCACTTCCGGTAGAATGAATTAAATTCAATTCGCGCGAAAATATGATTTCTTTCCATGGCAGGCTTAGATATTTCAGGGAGTGATATCAAAAACCTTACGCAATTAGAGTGGAAGAAGGAAAACTTTAAGCAAATTTAGAGTGAAACAAGTTGTACTACAGTATAGTCCCCACCTCAAATCTGCACAAACTTTAGTCTAGTATGCAAGAATGATACCTGCCACATCTTATTCTTTTTTTCGTTTTTTGTACCTTGCCAAACCACCTTACTTAACTACCAGCATTTTTTCCATGACATATGTGAATATTTTTTAAAGGTAATACCAAAAATCTTTCACGATTAGAAGGAAAATCAGATACTTTCAGCAAATTAAAAGTAAAACAGAATATACTACAGTATAGTCCACACTTCTAACCTGCACAAACTTGTCCAGTATTCAAGAACGACACCTGCCATGTCATAGCCCTCATTTTCGTGTTTTGGGTACTTGTCCATTAACGGAACTACATATTATGTTAGGGTAGGTTAGGTTAGGTTAGGTTAGGTTAGGTTATGTTAGGTTATGTTAGGTAAGGTTAGGGTAGGTATAAACGCTCAAAAAACCTAACCAAACCTAACCTAACCTAACCTAACCTACCCTAACATAAC
This sequence comes from Cylindroiulus punctatus, assembly GCA_034695085.1. Lineage (NCBI taxonomy): Eukaryota > Metazoa > Arthropoda > Diplopoda > Julida > Julidae > Cylindroiulus > Cylindroiulus punctatus. The sequence continues at coordinate 9,739 of JAQFYZ010003352.1, read as the reverse complement.
AGGTAGTTCCGTTAATGGACAAGTACCCTGTTTTGTACCTAACATAACCACGTTACTTTATCTATCATAACCTATCCTAAGTTAATCTAACCTCTAATAACCTAAAAACGCGATTTAGTTGCACCTTAATCCTCATGCCAAGCAATCACTGCCAGTCTGTGGGTTTTGAGGGAAAGCTCGGCTATGATTATCTATGGTGACTAATATGTAGAACAACTATTTACAGTGTATCAGCGCTCTAGGAAGTCGAAAATTATTTGAAATTAACATGTCAAATTTGTCAAAATAAATTCACGTCTAAACCGCTTTTTCCAAGCACTTTAGATAGAAAAGCAGTGTGACGTCACATAAGTCACGTTATAATACATGCATGTATACAAATTTAACCTATTTTTGTGTTAGCAAAATGTGGAATTCTCCCTTATGTCTTCAAAACGTGTATGAACATTACAACTATCGTCCAAAACACCAAAATTAATCACTTCTGAAATCACACGCAATTTCAGCCTGAAACCAGGACATGCACAACAGTAGTTTAAGCACCAAAACTTTGATAAACAGTCATGGTAGGCCTATCAATCACCGAGATTGATAGCTTCAGATCACAGTTTCAGCAAAAAAAAAATTCAAAATCAATTACACTGATATCAGCGTCATCCACCAATTCCATATTTTACCAAGCGTACTGAATATTTTAGCTGCTATTTCTCTGGGGTGCCATGATGGAATATGGAGGCCAATCATTTTTTATTAAAAAAAAATACACCTTCAGTATATCATACCATGAAAGTGAATCCACTTTATCCAGCAGCATATTCGCATTAACTACGCTTTGATTCCTCTACACCAGCATTAAATTCATTTTCGCAACTCACTGCACCAAGCAAGATGGCGCTGGGGGGCCGTCCATAAAGGGTCGGGTTCCCCCCCAGGCCCCCCGGGGGTCCTCAAATGAGGTGGCTCGTTAGATCTCCAAGGCTTACGTGCTTGGCTCCGGCCTGGAGTACCTGTTGTTCGCACTCAAGTTCGCTTTTTATAGAAACGCATTTTTTGGGGGGTGGGGGTGGGGGGGTCGCTCCAAAACTCCGCCATTATTTGCAGGCATCGGCATAAAAGAGCACGATCGGCACGTCTCTCCTCTCCAGCGGTGCGGGCTCCGCACTTATTTCTCCCATAATTGACTTCCAAGCAATACTCCGGTTGCCATGGCAACGCAGCCGGGGCTTAAATGCAATAATATTTGCAGTGAAGGCATATATCATATTAGCCGTGACGCGGGGGGATAGGGCATCCTCCTCGCAGTACTTGGGGAGAACAACAGGTTGCCATCCCTATCAAGCTTCCGGCACTTATGGTCGACCCTCGCGGGGTCTTGGCCAAGCTGGACTGTCCGAAAGCCGAACGATTTTGCTAGGACTAAACGCGCCTTCATAACGCATGGAAACAATACACAACCGCATTACTGCTCATGCTGCACTGCAAAAACACCTGCCAAATCTAAGAAAAATACCAAATTTGTGCCAAAATAGACTGGAAAAACAAAGCGCCACAACACGAATAGGGAAATTTCATAGATTCCAAAAATGCCAAGCAAAAGATTTATTTAGAAACAATATCACCACAGAAATGAATTGGAGTAGTTTCCGCATAGTTTTCTCGTACTTGGATGTTTAAAACTCAGAGCAATGGCGGCAGTTCCAAATGGCCGTCATCCATGTTGGTGACGTCACAAGTAGGCATCACACGACGGAACGTAACATGTTTAAAAGAAATTCGGGAAGGCTATCATCCACCACAGCGCCGCTACTATACAGCCAACGATTGCGACTATTCTTGCCAGGGTATTGCCAATGGCAATGGACCAATATGGTTGCATGAACCTTTTTGTGATTATTCTTGCCAGGGTGTTGCCAATGGTATTGGACTAATAGGTTGCATGAACATTTTTGTGATTATTCTTGCCAGGGTATTGCCAATGGTAATGGACCAATATGGTTGCATGAACCCTTTTTGTGATTATTCTTGCCAGGTTATTGCAATAGTAATGGACCAATAGAGTGCATGAACCTTTTTGCGATTATTCTTGCCAGGTACTGTATATGCCGTATATGCCAAGATATAATATAATTATGGCAGCCAGTTGCATTGTCTTCACATGCTTTCCTCGACGCTGGAAGACCTAATCTATGAACTGAATGAACTGAATCACTTTCATTGGTTATGGCTCAGTTCCACTCTTTAGTTGAACGGACTATAGCACTAGCAGAGCCCCGATGAGACCTTTCCCACCAAATCCCGAAATGAATCTTCACATCCTGAATTATCCACTCGAAAGGGGTAAACCAAGTAATACAATTTTGAAGCAAACTTAAACTGACGACACTAGAAGAAGGAAGACTTGCACTAGTAACTAAGTTAGACATTGGACAATCTGATTCCGGCATCCTGGAGCACTCAAACACATTGAAAACTTTAAACAATTATGAGCAAGACTGAGTATAGCTTGACTGGTGAAGTCTGAACAATGCAAACAATAATAAGACCACCTGAAGAGAAAGCAAGCCACCGTGGGAGAAACGAAGACAATGACAATTTGGATTATTGTTTTCAAGGCACAAACAAAGCCACTTGAGGAGTTTAAGAGCTAGTCGAGAACAATACAAAAGTTATTGCTTGCATGCATATTTTCCTAGCTTTCTTTAGTCAAGGAAAACTAATGTCACAATCATGGTTTCAACATATTTTTATAAGTTCGCCCATCATCCCCATCAGACCATTCTCAATCCTTGAATTATTTTTGTTCATAATTCAGCAATAAAAATGTCAGTATTACTGTGTGAAATCACCTACCATCTTGCACTACGCTTTGTTAATGTAAATGCACCAAAACACTGCCCTCTTATCTTCAGAGGAACAAAAGGACATTAGGTAAATTTCATCAATTCCGAAATTTATTTAGCGATAATATCACCATAGAATTAAACTGAAATCATTTTCCGTGTGTGGGGTTTCCTCGAACTTATGTTTAAAACGCAAAACAGCGACACATCGAAATCGTCGGCAGACATCTTGATGACGTCACATGGTGAAATGTAATACGGATTTAAAAAAATTCAATAACGCAACCATCTTTGGTGATCTTAGGTTGATCATTGATAATCTAAGGGTCAGCATCTTCAAAAAGTGAATATCATTAGGTGCATGCTCTCCCAAGCCCTCGAAAAAGCTAAGACAATGCTTAGTTTGACAACAAAACTCGATCACCATACCACCGATAACATCATCAGGATAAGCTATTGCACATCAACAGAGAAAATAACTTCGTAATGGCGACGCCATTATGTTTCAAACCAAAAATTTCTCATGAAATTCATCCCCTGCTGAACCTCACCTCACCTAAACTAGTGTTCGCTAAACGTCCATCACTCAGTTTCCCCGCGCTAAATTGGCTCGATCCTCCTTTTGATCTTATAAAATTTTCATCGGGCCAACCCCCCGCCCCCACCCCAATTCCGCTGATCTCTATAAAGCCGGCGTATGAAAGTTAATTTGGTTTAGCTCGAATTTATTAGCTCTGGCGGAGATATTTATTGCGCGCTCATCTCGGCATTTTTTCTCCTCGATTGCCCGGATTAAATATTAAAAACGAGCCCGAATTTAATGACTTTCACCATCTGCCCCTCGCCAACAAGGCCCGGCCAGACGTTATTGCCCTCCATATTGGAACTGATGGCCATCCAGCCATAATTCCATAAACTTTACGACCGACAATTGTCGGATCAATCATGGCGTTTTGCTTCCTCGTAAATGAAATTGGACGCCGGACACCTCCACGGCTGACCTCTGACCCTTGATTGCGCAGCTTTCTTAAGGTCTGATTGGATTGTTTTTTTGGCGCTGGTCAGCATCGTCCAGCAAATTAAAACTTCACCAACAAATGGCTGAGCAATGGCAACGTGATACTCAATGTTGACAAAAAAATATGCACAAACATCGTGTGATCAGAGGTCCTACTAACGTTATGAGGCATCCAAAAACTAATAGTTTCAGCCAGCAGTTTTGCCAACATTGGGTCAACAATTTTGGCCAACATAAAACAGTGGTTAGCAACCTAAAATTCACCAACATAAAAACGATTGTTGGCATCCAACAATCCACCACCGTTGGACTAACACTCATTTGCTAACAAAAAACGATGTTTGCCCACCAATGTTGGGTCAAAATTTGTTTGCCAGCATTGGGCCAACAGTTTCGGTCATTGTATAACAATGGCTGGCAACCAACATTTTGTCAACTATGAGCTAACATATGTTTGCCAATGACAACATTTTTCCAACTTTGGCCCAACGGTACGTGTTGCTTGTGTCGCACCCTCAGTACCCTCACAAGGCTTGTGAGGGTACTGAGGGTGCTGAATATGCTATTTCAAATGTACTTGTCTAGTATACTCGTACAAGTTTGCCTAGTCCAACATAACCTAACCTACAGTGTAAATTAACCAATAAATTGTGATGTTGCCATTTAGCTGCCCCTGTCAGGGGCAATCACTGCCAGCCTATGAGTCGTGAGGTGAACATCACTTTCATTGGGCAGGGGCAGCACCAGGGTTTTTGGCCAAAAATTTAGAAGAACCTCACGAATGATGGATTATCAGCCCTCAATTCTTGATAAACAATAACATTAACAATTAAAAAACGCAACTGGCAAAAGTTCGATAAATAAAATAAAATACAAAAATTCATAAACTTCAGCATATTTCTATTTGAAAATTCCAGTCGGAATTTTATTATGATTATCAGAGACAGTTTCTAGTAAAATTCTGACTGTGAAATATTTAAATAGTTTGTTACCAGTCACATATGATGTCTAAGTTTATAGTTAAAGTATATTTCCAGCATATTCCGAAAACTGCAAATTTAAGTACTTTTTTTAAATTGCATACACAGAACATCCTAGTGTCGATAATATAAAAATCCAGGGTGAAATTCCATCTGTCAGTCATCGCACTGTCAGACACTGTCAGACATCGCAGTGCTGCCAACCTCCTTCATCGCCCGCAGCGCCCCCTGACGGCAACATCATTCGAGTGAATTCCCAATTACACAGTTAAGTGGCTCGTTGATGCTACAGTTTTGCAAACTCGCCAAACAAGTTGCTGGAAGGAAGAGCCGGGCAAATTACACAATTTGCGCAATTACAGAGCATTGTGGCAGCAATACAGTCCAGAAGAAACATAATTGAGCCCCTGCAGCAGCCAAACCAAGGAGCTGGTGCTTAATGCAAGATTGCGGTTTACGTTTCCGGAAATAATACACCAGGAGCTAATAAACTGCATCGGAATCCCGAGAAAGATGCACGGCGATCGATGCCCTGGTCTAGGCTTAGTCAAACGCACCGACATAGATACAGAAGCGCATATGCAACGGTTCAATACCCGGCAGACGGAATTTGCAAGAATTCTGCCACCACCCCAAAGCGAAAACCAGAAACCAATAAACCCGCGCTCTGAAGTGGGCCTTTTTCCGAGAAAATGCGTTTGGTGGTTGGAAATTTCACAGGCCACACACAAAACATGCCTGCCATGTCATTGCGGGCTTCTGGGATGCAGCAGATGGAATTTGTCAGAATGCTCAAATGTCACATGTTACCTAGACCATATGCACGAGTCGACTTAATGCCTTTATGTACCCTCTCTAAATTGGTTTTCATCGAATTTCATCCGAATTTCGTTACTCCCATATTGGGTGCCCTTTTCCGTTATGCAAGGTGACTCAAAAGTTGGTTTAAACCAGCAGAGCACCAACCCTGCCTTACCAAACATAATTATCCTCACAAAAATGTTACCTGGTACTAAAAGAACAGACTTTCAAACTAGGCACTATTGCTCTAACTTTACAACAGGCAAGGCTCGAAGTCAAGTACCTCGTTCATGACTTGCCACATTGTCATTATCATTATCATTATCGCCATACTCTTGAGCACCTTAATTGAGTGTAGGTGGATACATTATCTACTGTATAATGATCCTTGGATATCAAGGATCAGGTGTCGATTTCTGAAAATTAAATTTCTTCTACAATACATGTAATGATTAAAAGATTAAAAAATCCCAGGGTCCAACTAAAATTCTCATCAATTCGGCAATGATATGGGTGTCCAAAGGAAAGGTGTCAGTCTCTGCTGACATTAGAGCATTGATTTGAATTGAATAAAGCTTAATACCGTTCAATTTACAATTATTTACACCAGCCTTGATTCACACCATTTAGATTTCTCAATTCAATTTTACACACCCACATTCAGCAACCGAGATGCCATCTGGAGGAGGGTGAGGGGTGTGTGTGTGTGTGTGTGTGTGTGTGTGTGTGTGTGTGTGTAGATTTGCCAAAGTACAAAAACGTTACATGGAAAAATGAAATATAAAGAATGTGCAGTAAAGATGCAGCAAAAAAATAGCTAAGTAAAATAAAATGTACCTTCATATTGTTAAATACCATGAATCTACAGCGCCATCTATGATGCATTTTGTGCAACTTCCAACAACACGGTGTCAGTGCTGGCTTTTGGTAAGGGCTGACTTTGTTGTAGATTTGCCTTCAGAGCCATCGACGTGACAGTCAAACAGTAGGCAACACAGAACCAGACAAAAAACATTGAAGGGACTGAAATTGAGATCCTGGTGCATTGGCTGGAGAAGCACAGAAGATAATTTCCCAAGCCCAACTGGATGATACATGTACTTCCGGTAGGACGTGAACAGCGTGCAGAGAGACTAACATGCCAGAAGCGCCATTTAATAGACCGTCTCTTCCGCTGCTGGAATGCAAGAACGTGTCCACATGTCCTCCAAAGTGCCACATACTGTAAGTGCATGGAAGCCAGCCTGAAGCAGAACCGTTTCAAAATGACACCTCGAGCTGCCTCATCAAACGAACATGACACCGACATTAATATTAAATTCGCCTGCCACTCAAACACTGAGGATGGCTGCGAATTTGAACATCGTCAGAAGACCAACTTATGTCCCTGAAGATGCACTTGTAGGTTTGGCATTAATTGGCGGTTAGTGAAGCTGTGGTTGATGGACAACAAGCTTCAACATTTAATGATAATTTCGGTCATCCTAACAACCATCATTTCATATACACCAGAATACCCGCCACAAGACATCCAGTTTGTTTAAGAAGTCTTCACGTCATGTTCAGTTTAAATGAACACACTAATTTGTTTGATTTCAACAAACAAATTACATGTAGGGTAATTCGCTTATAAGCTGTGGCATCTAACTTCCTAAAATTCAGTCAATTAGGACCCTTGACCCGAAATGTGCAGTCAAAACTCATAAGGAAACGTGATCCAAGACTTATTAAAAATAAAAAGAATTAATCCATGACTGGTAGTCAACATGAAAACTTGACCCGAGATTTCAAGGAAACAAGTCAACTTCAATCTTGATCCAAGACTTCCAGATAAGAAAGCTCGAACCAGCATGTTCAGTCAGTAAGAAAACTTGATCAAAAAACATCTACTCAATAACGTCCAGCAACAATATACTTGGTCAGACTTGCAGTCATCAAGAAAATGTGTTCCAAGATAACCAGTCATCGAGAAAATGTGTTTCAAGATTACCAGCCATCAAGAAAACTTGATCCTTGACTTTTGGTCAATAAACAGAATTAATTCAATACTTGTAGTCAACATGAAAACTTGATCCGAGATTTCAAGTCGACGAGCCAACTTGATCCTAGACTTCGTTAAGACACAGCATTGTTTCAAGAATCCTAATCTCGATCACCTCAAAATCCCAATTCATTCAAAGAATGGCAGTCATGAAGGAAACCGCCTTGACAAGCAAGTTCTCGAAGAACTCTTTTATACCTTTATACTATAAATCCTAATAAGTCATCTTAAGTCATCGATCCCTTTCAAGGGCTCAAGATGCTCTTCATAATCCATGCTCAATGAACACTTTCTTGATTCCCCACTCCATCCTAAGCCATCCTTTGTTCCCTGCTCATAATAAGTACTTTATGCAATATCTATTCTGGTAGGACACTTAGGAATTGCAAGAAAGCTGCAGAGTTCCAATTTCGTCTGTGCTATTATTTCATAATCCATGAAAATGAAAATGAACAAACCAAAGGCTGTCTTACCTTGAAGAGCATTCCTAACTGAGAGGTCAGCGGCCACCGACGGTCTTGCAGGCTTCCCATAAGCCAGATCAGTGACCTTGTTGTAAGCAGTCGCCAGTATATTTGAGCTTCCGGTTGTGGTAAAGACATGGGTTAGCTCTGAACCTGGAAGGAAAAGCAAAAATGTGTAAGAAAATAGGTTCCATTTGATATGATAAAGAAACCATGTTAGTTGTGATGAAATTCAACACCCGATCATGGTCGTCCATTAGCAGGCACCTTCAGAACAACCATGTTTGGAATGGTAAACAAATGTTAGAAAACATGGACTGTAATTCCATAGCCATTTGTCCTCCAAAGCCCATTTTGATCTATTGTTGGCTGGCTTAGACGCTCATCCCTACTTTTAATATCATGTTTATCGCAAAATAGCATTCTGGCTGTCCCAGGGGCGGCCATCTTGTCTGCAAGGCCTATCTTGTTTACCTTCAATGCTAACATTAAAAGAAAATTGCAATTTACTTATCAACTTGCATCTAATGCTCCAACTGCGAAACAGAAGTTGAGAAATTTAATATCCCAAAATTTTATTTGGCAACACAAGACGTTGCCTTGGGGCATGCCCACCAGGCGATCCTAAAATCAATACCCACAATGCAAACAGCTTCTGAAGTTAAATTTGATTTCCTTTCTCCGAGCATAAATCCATGGTGATGATAAAGTCCTACATCCATTATAAAAACAGTTTTTAAAAACCTGTTCTTTAGACCAGAACAAGAAATAAAAGAACAGACGTTCTTCCACCATTTTTCCAAATTTGCTGACAACTTTTTATCAGACAATGTTTTGTAATGAGCGTCTAAGATCACCCTGTAGAACGTGTCGCCAGCGTACAGTTATTACAACAGCAACAGAGAATCTAGCTGTGTTTTAAATAAACAAATATGGCAGGAATCCAAAATAAAATGCCATCCAAATTCGAAACCAAAAATATTCCAACGTCATTTCCTTCCTGCCTGATTTTGGATTCACGCCATATTTTAATTTTTCAAATAAAGAAGTCAATTTTAAATTGCCTTACAGGCAATTATACTAGAGAATGCAATTATGCAACAGCTAAGAAACACTACAGGGGACGTTCAAGTATTACGTCTTCATTATGAAGGAAGGGTTAAGCTTTGCTGCACCTGGTTCTAGGTTTACCGCAAACATGAAAGCAGGTGCTCACCTCAAGTCAAGCCTGCTTAAACTGTTCACGTGCAATGTGGAGTGATTAACCTGCTTGGCTTGAAGCATTCCCCATGCAGATTCAAATCAAGTACAGTGCACGCAACTCAAGTAAAGGCAGGCATACGTAATTATATCGATCCCAACATGGCTGCAGCTGGTTTTAGGTTTACCACAAGCAGTAAATTTGCATCACGTCCTCACCTCAAGTCAAGTCTATTTTTGACTGTTGACGCGCTACTGAAACTCAAGTACAGGTAGACTTACATGTATTTAAAATAGATTTACATGCATTGTATATTTACAGCCAGGCAGTAGGTCACTGCACGACATTAAGGCTCATTGAAAGTGCGTTGTTACTTTGGGGACACCCTGCATAA
>JAQFYZ010003351.1:0-13689 GCA_034695085.1 Cylindroiulus punctatus | reverse complement strand
CATGGTTTTGCATGGTGGAAATATTATGCAGGGTGCCCGAAAATTACCACGCATTTTCAATGGACCTTGTAATCAGCTTTAAGCCATTTTCAACCTTCTGCCACACATTCCCAACTTAATCGTCATTTTATTTGTAATCCCCCAAAACGATATAATCATCGTCGGATGAAATGTTTGCTTCAAAATTTGCATAAAAATTATAGTGTATACTATGTTTACATGCAATCGCAATTCGTGTTATCATAAATCTCACGTTCCACGGTTGCCATAGCTGCCACGTGCGAAACATCCTAGCAAATCTGCACGTGATTCAAGTTAACGAATCAACGTTAAAATAATATTTGAGCGGCAAATTCAAACTCCCAAAGAATCCGGATGATGTCATCATTACTTTTATAAAACGTTGGGATAATATCTGCGATTGTGTGATCCCTGGAACACGTAGCATGGTTATGTAAATCGTGTGATGACATAATATTTGAACGTCCCCAATCCTCCAAGGCAAACTCAAATCGAAGAGCAAATGCAATGAATAGAAATCAGAGAATTTGGCGTATTATTCATTGTGAGTTATCTGAAAATGCTTCCGTTACTGTAGGCATGCAGCGAATAACTACTTAACTTTCGTAAGAGCTAGGAGTTTGGGGCCGAAATAAATCGCGTGCCCATTTCTCAAGTGTTTAGGAAAAGAAATCGCTTGGGAAATCATAGTTAGTAGGCTTCAGCCGTGCTGCAGCTTAGGTACTAAATAGTCTATTTTGAGAAAACGGTGATGGAATTCTTAAGATTACTCTAGCCTGTGATTTCAAAAATTCCATTACCGTTTTCTCAAAATAAACTATGCAGACTATGCAGATGTTAACGTATTTTATCCGTAAGTTAGTGCGAAATAAACTACCAAAAGGTAATAATGTTTAAATTGCATCGATGAGAGGCAACTGAGGTCGATATCGTGCTCGAAAACTCTCTAAGAAATATTACATTGAATACATGATTACATTGATTACATTGATTGATTGATGATTGATTACATTGAATATTACATTAGAAATAGTACATTGCTACTAATGCATGCATATTGACATTTTAACTATTAGCAAATAGACATATTCAAAAACCTGGCTTTCTATGCCAATATGCCAAATGTAAATTTATCCTCATAAACTGACTTCAGTAACTGACCCAAATAAACGAAATTCATCTGTGAATTGCCCCATAAAGAAACATAATACGAGTGAGGTTTCCGGTAGTTTTGTCTGGTCATATACATGTAATGGAGATTTGAACTGAATTTTCAGCATAATTTAATTGAGTATACACGTATTGTCTTAATAGCAGAAGTTTGTAATGAAAACATGCAAGTACATTTCGATCGACATAAATTCCGTATGTCATTCCGTATGTCCGTATGACATACTAGTAAATGTCGAATTGGTAGAGCTTGACCAACGTTAGTGAATTTTTTTATGTAATCCATTAATTTCCAGATAAGCTATGATCTTTAACTTGTGCACGCTCCCACATGTGCTGCAGAGCCGTTAACCGTGGCAATTTAGTTAGCAAAGTCGTTTCGAGATGCATGGTACACACACTTTTACGACCAAGCAAATTAATTTTGCATCACGGATTTTGCCTTTATAGCGTTTTCAAAAAAAGCAAATGTATGCGCAACGTTTCGAGCAATAAACTAACGAGCTACAAATATGCGCATACTGGGCCAGTATACTTACCCTACCTTTTACTTGATTTAATGAACGATACAGTATGCATCAAAATTAGACCTGTGCTGATGATTCAAGTTAACAGCCAACTGAGCTATAACAGGTTTGGCATTTTGAAAATATTGGTGAATTTATAGAAATTTTGCACCAAAACCACGAACTGCAATTAGATTTAGAATTTGAAATAAAACAACGCGTATAAATATACAGGCTGATCAAAAACATTAAAAACATTTTTAAATAGCTGTTAGAGAAACAAGCAACAAATTATATAAAAGGTAGGAGATCACAACGAGTACCAGCAGGTGCGCTGTTGTGATAAAAACACCAAACACACGCAATAAATAAAAAACGTTAGTTCTTCAAATCTTTTCTTAAATTTGTTCCTTGTAACTCGAGCAAAATTACTCAGGAAAATAAAAACCGATCATTCTGATTCGAATTGACAGTGAAATTAAATGTTAGGCAATCACTGCTAGCTTAGCCATTATGCAAGGAAACCATCTTCAAGGGGCAAATATCCATATTTTTAAACATGTATAAGTATTATCATGTCAATGTTTTTACTCCTAACAGTAATAAGTTTTATTCAAGAAAAATCAAACAGATTGAGTTTTCCACGCTGTTCTGCGGATCTTTTTCAGTTTAATTTTAACAAAACATACAGAGACACGAGCTCATAGCCCTGCATTTATGAATACAAACCGAATGATTGTTTGAGACTGATATTGACATACAGTGACAAGAACGATCTGTCGAATGACTGACTTCGTACGATATTGATTTGACAGGATAACTTCCAAATGAAACACAGTCCACTGCACTTTTGTACATCTCCAACTACCGTAGTAGAAAGCTTAAACGTCGTTTTCAAATATACAATGAACCTTGCCAGAAGGTTAGAAAACAAAAAGCAAATTCAATCAGTTAACATTAGCCGAAGGTGAACTTATTACGCGCTTTTATAGGGCAAATGGAAGTTTTAAACCGATGATCAAAACTTCTACCAACGAAAAATATAATACAATAAAGCGAAACCAGCGCATTTATAAAAAATCGAAAACGTATGATTGAGAAAACGAATCGTACTTGAAAATTATTCATTTTCTAATGCATTTTTAATTAAATGAAAAGAATAAGGCGCTATGTATGTTGGAAGATTTTGAAATTTTTGCGCTTAATTGTTAATGTTAACGTTTGAGGTTGAAGTTGAAGTGTATCAACATCACCGTCAACTAAAAATTAATTGAATTAGTACGACTATATACAGTGTTAACTCAAATTTAAGAAGCAAAAGTAAGCACATAAAATGAAGAGTTTAAAACCTGTTATGAAATGATTTTGATGATGATGGTGGTGATGGTTATGCTGATGGTGATGGTAATGATACAATGATGCTGAACGAATTCTCATAGACATAGGGGAGAATTAAACAAATTATCGATTCAACGGCTGTTACAGACGTAAAACACTAACTGATGCAACCAGCGTTTGAGGTCATAAGGGTTACTAGGTCGATTGAGTTAGTCCTGATTAACGAAATATGGTAAAGGAAACGTTCCTTGAGTGTCGATAATCAATGATTAAGTGTTCGATGAGTAATTGAGGTTTGTTGCACCGGCCACTGGCAAACGGCTAAAAAAAACAGATGCAATTGATGCAAAGTTTTTTTGTTTTTTTCAAATTGAAACATTTGATATGAAGGGATGCAATAATATTCCTTTATGATAATCGTCGATTAAAATTGATTTTCGCCGGAGGTTTTACTTTTTGTATCTATGTATAAAAGGCACTTCAATCATCGATAAAATTAAGCAGTGCAGCGTTATAAACCGACTATTACATTATGGCAAAACAGAAGGGAGAAATTAATTCAAGATTGCAATCAGGGGGCTGGCAATTTAACCGGACACACTTCATTTGCATAAAATAGGCGGGAACAGTCCTATAAAACAGATCAAAGATGTCGTTTGAAAAGATTATGCAACTGGCTTGGGTCAGTGAAAGGAATATGATAAATCAAATCTTTACTCAAAGATTTAGTGTGCATGGCAGCGTATCAACTTTTGCAAGTTTTGGTCAGCACTAGTTGCAAGTCCTTATGAGCATGAAACGAATTTCTGGGGATTTAATCCAAGCAACCTACCCATTCATTATTAAAGAAGTATATCATTATCATGTAATAAAATTGTAGGAGGCACTCAAGGCGTATTCGTTATGGAAACTGAATTAATTTTATATAAATTGAACTCTAGATTTGAACTTACTTAAATCTAGTCCACGAAGTAATTTTTGCTATGTAAACCAGTAGTGATAACTGACTGCTCCTTAAGTTACATGTATACTGGAATGTCACCACTCCAATTTTGTTTTTTAATAATCTCAATTAGAAATATTGTTTATAATTATAAAATTACTCGCATTAGTATGTAATAAATCCTCCATTCTTATTGATTCATATGCATAATATCGTATTAAGGTAAGATGAATAATGGCATCGTGCATAATATTTATGTACAAAACGTTCAAGTGACCTTTGATGTACAGTATGACCATCCAGTATAATACAGGGTGTCCGGCTTAAATGATACAAAAATCACGGCCCATTATTCGATAACCACTCAATATACTGTATTTTTTATTAAAACTAATGATCAGTCGATACGGCATATCCTCATAATTTACTTACAAAATGTGACAAAATCAATCTTGACTACGTATCCTATCGACTTATCTTTAGTTTTTGAAAATATTTTGAGTGGATATCGAATAATGGACCGTTATTTCTTATACCTTTAATCCGTTCACCTGTATAAATAGTTACTTAAATAAATCCAATCACAATGAACTATGTGAGTGGTATTTTTTTAAATATATTCTTAACTCAGTTCTACAATTGTACATGCAAATTAAGAATCAATGAAAGCTACATATATTTACAGTTTAGTTTTAAAATGTTTATACGTATACGGAGATTTTCACGTTTCTGTTAAAACGATCATATTCCACATTCATACATGTATAACCACATGGCACCACGGGAGCTGATTGTGGGTGTATTAAATTGAATTGAGATTGTAACTTTCAGCAGTAATCTCAAGAGTTATTTGGTTTCACGTAATTTTTAACATGAGATCACGGATGAACCACTTGACGTAAATCTTTAATTATGCTTATATTGTCATTAAAGGTTAAATTTGCAGGCTTTTTAATGAAAACTGATTTTTACCAGATTTAAAACTAAGCTTGTATGATGGATTTCTTTTGAGATAAAATGGTTAGAAGTGTGGAAGGCACAACTTAATTAAAAAAAACTTAATTTTCAAGAGAGGCGAGAATGGAATTACGGAAAACTCACTATGCAAGTATTTTCAAATGGAAATTGTATTTGCCAACAAATGGATTTTCAAATTGACTTCATCGATTTCCAGTCAAACTGCTAGAAGATATATACTGCGCATGTATTTTTTTTGTAATCATTTTTTTTTCCAAACACTATTTCCTAACAAATAACATGGAACACGAATCATATCGAAGCCTATTGGATTTGATGAAATCGGTCATTTCTGAGAATATGTTTTTTTAAGTATTATAAAAGTTTGCCCAACATTTTGCAAAGGAAATTTCAAAGAGCGATTGCAAATCCAGTAGGGTGTACCATAAAACGCAATTTGATGGAAGATTAATGAGAACCCTGTTTTGCACAGTTTGATAGAAAACAATTCACAATTATGGAAGTTGGATCGATAGCTAATTACATATATATTTATATGTAAACGTATTTTTACACATGTTTATATACATATTTGTACATATATATGTTAGATAAATTAAAACCCGTTTAAACGTCTAGCTGTAGGGTTTGTTTGGCACTAGCATTGTTTTACCAGATTAACAGGTAGTAGCACAGAATTATTATGCCAATTTTAACCATAAAAGTTTATGGAGAACACGTTTAAAAACAAAATCACTTATTTTCGAATGCCTGGCTAGCGTCATGGTATTTACTGCATACCGCATATTATACTACAACTGGATAATGAAACTCTTTTTAAAACAAAGTCACTCGTATTAAATAAACATCTTTAACTTTAGCTATAAAACAAATTTTCGTATATTACTGCCGTACAATTTATAAAAAAACATGAATGATATCTAAAAGTACGATTTTTCGACTGTTTGATGGAGCACTACAAATAAACTTAAGATGATGTCTATCAACATCTTCACGATGATATATTATGACCTCGATTATTAAATCGAATATTCCAAAAACTGATGATTATCAAACGAGCACCTCAAAATCAGAAATTGAAAATTCGTTATAAACAATTTGGACTTGATGTGTGCTAGCCTCCTGAGATAGATTTCGGTATTATAATAAAAATAGGAGAATATCAAAAGTTAAGCTGATTTCAATGAGTTTTAGGACGTTTTCAAAAGGACGTGCTGTCAAAAAATGATCATCACGGCTGGCATTGACTTCATTGGTACCATCCAGCTCTCTTTTTATTTTCAATATTAGTAAAAATACAATGGTAAGACCATTATTTCTGAAATATAATGGACAATAATGTCGTTTCCATGAGTAACAAACACACTGCCTACTGACATATTAAGTTTTGGAACCCTAGTTTTTGGGACAGCAAGGGCTAGTTGTTGAGCATTGCTGACAATGGGGAAGAGCATCTTTGATCCATTTTAACATGGTGGGTACAGAAAGCGTTTGGAAGCATAAGGACCTTGCAACACAACAGCAGAAGTGGACAATAGTCAGTGAGCCCTATGAGACGTCAACCGGTCAACGAAGACACAAACATATCTCTTAATGACAAAAACGAGTGGCACACATTAATTAACGACGACTCGATGTTGCTCTTTACTGTTGATATGTTATCGATTCTTGCAGTAATGAAGCTGAATGAATTCTTTGTTAAAGCACTCAGTGCTCAAGTAGAAACTCTGCGCTACTCAGAGCATATTTCAACGACTCGCAAGCTCCTTAAAACATAAAACCTCTTGTCCTATGAAAGAAGGATTTCTTATAATACTAATATATTTACTGTACAGTGTGGCTCCTTAGCATCACGCCCGTCCATTGTGTTCTTTTTCCGAAGTGTCTTTATTTGGTGACTGTCGCAGTGACTTATTGTTGGCCATTTTTGTTTCTTGGTCCTCCCAATACTGATAATTGAATTGTAAGTTTTCGACGAGCTCAGGTACTCCGGCGAATCCTGCAACAGTTCCAAATGCACTTTTCAGTAAGATCTTTTATCGATTATTGAACAGCAAGATTTAAACTTACCATCTAGTTCCTCGAACATGTTTCGAATAAAAATATCTATGAAAGTTTTTTGGGCGTTAGGTATATTACATTTTTCCCTGTCGAATTGAGCCATACAAATAGGAAGCCCTAGTGCCTTTTCTTCATCCGTCTGTAAATGAAACGAATAAAGTGACTTCAAATAAAAATAGCTTCTTTGTACATCTAAAATGAAACTTATTTTTGATATTCTAATGCTGTGCAAATGTCCACCGATGAAGACGGGTAAATTCAAATGGAAACAGCAAGCAATTACCTGAGTGTGATATTCCTCAGCAATCCTTTTTGACCACTCAATACATAAACTGAGTGGCCTTACTGGATTAGATATATCGGCGCACTTAATTATCATACGTTTCACCAGAACAAGATTTTCCGGCGTAGCCAGTGACGAGGAATCGATGCTGTCTCGGATTGTCTACAAAAATAATTCTCAGCTCATTACACAATGACACAACTATGAGCTAGCTAGTATTAAAATAAAAGAAACCATTCTTGTTCAACAGAATCACATTATGATCGATATAATATCTAAACTGGTGCATACTGTACTTGTACAGTGTGAAACATTAATCTGGCAATGTTAAAAGCTAGACATTGTTTTCGAAATTAAGTAAAAACGTGTACTACACTAGTTTTACACTGAATTTTCTTCTCACATACAGGGTGTCGCGCGAAAAGGGGTGAGGGGGGGTCAAAGATTACACCAAAACAAGCATGTTTTCTTATTAAACCAATGGTCGCATGTGAACCATAAATGACAACAAATGAAACCAAAATGACAATAATACGTATAATTATTGGTACCTCGCCTGAAATGGATTTATCATCCTGAGTGACTGGTTTTCTCCAGGCATTCACGAACTTAGCCAAATGCTCAAAGTGCTTGGTCATCTCAGTAGCCAGTACCATATCGATGATCGTTTGCCTCAGAACGTGGTAAGTGTCGCGATCCACACGATGAAAAATATTAACTCTTTCATCGGAAAACGTTAATTCGAACGCCATGGCAGAATGATGGCTTTCCAACACAGATCTACCACAAAAGTGAGAAAAGAGTCAAAACTTTAAAAAGGGATTGTGGGTAAACACTCGAAATCAAAACCACTAAACCTAAACTTGGAATTTCAAAAAATAAAAAATAAATGCTTTTGATGCATAGAAGGCACTATTCGGGGACCGTTCCAGTACATGTATTATGTAAAATAATATGGCGGATAGCCACATTATGACGAACATAAGGTAAAAATCTATCATTTGTCTTCCAGTATTTAAAAAAAAAATATCGTCGTTTTTGTGTGCCTAAAATCCATCATTTAAACTCACATTTTGATAAACAAATATTACATATTGTCCCTGCAGCAAATTTGCACAAAATATTTAAACTGTATCTCAACCCTACTAGTCTAACATAAAATAATTTGAAACCTAAGAACTAACCTCAAAATGTAATTTTTTTTAAGCTGCGCATATGCCATGGCAATCACTGAAAGCCTACGAGCTGTTAGGGGAAGCGCATATCAGGGGAAGGTGGGGTTAGTCATGAGTACAGTAATATACATGTACTTACAAATCATTATAGAGAATGGCCAATTTGTCCCTCTTATTGCATAAAAATGCACTGGTTTTCCCAGGATGGTCCACATCGTGCACGACTGCTGCAATAAGACAGGCGACTGCATCCAACGGATCAATCAGTTCCTAAATACGTTACACGAATGCAAAAGACATTTATGAGTAGTTCAAAATTTACCTAAAAATTCGCATATTAAGCTTAGCACTACAAATTACCTTCATCTTATCCCTTCGTAGAAAATACGCGGTTGCTTGAAGGACATCGGCAGCATGAGTAGAATTGTGATATGTATTTTTTTGGTGATAATTGGCCTCTATCACAGTCAACCAATTCTGCAATGTCGTTTCATTGCAATTGAGATGCGAGAATGCGTCGAAGCGATGAAAGATTGACATTCCCAGATATACGAGGGGCCTAGAAAAGTTTAAGTCAATAAATGTTACGCTAATTGTCGGACAAAAATTATGCCACATGCGGAAATTGTGAAATTACCTCCTTTCCGTGATCCTTTCCAGACTCAATATGTCAAAATCCCACCGCGATTCATTTTCCAAAAGTGTTTTGATATTGGACGGAGTATTTGCTAAAATACTTGAGACGCTCAATGTTGGTGCAGGTGAAAAGCCTAGAAAATTATTTGATTAGATTTACAAGGTATGGTTTACTTCAGTCACAGGCAGCATAAGCGGTGTTTATAAATAACTTCATTAGGAAATGAAATCCAGCAAATACAATCACTTTTTGTAAAACTTATTTTGACAGGCCTTACTAATCCGAGAAAGCATTTTAAGAGCAAATCCTAACCTTTTGCAATTGAAGACTCGTTCGAACACCGTCTGAATCCAGATGAAGGCCTTGGTCCTTGCTGAAATATAAATTAGATTACGTGAAATATATGTACGCGCATATTAAACACGAACTTATAATTTTCAAATCCACTTGTTACAAAAATGTACGTGTACAGGGTGTACACCCTAATTTAAAAAAAACTATTACCAGCTTCTTTATGATCACCCTGTACTGCCCTCAATATTGTTTCATTTCATTTATTCACAGTATTGAATAAAGGTACATGTAGGTACTTACCGATAGTAGGCCCCTTAAAAAATCGTTTGCACTTCGGTCATCGGTCCGAACGTTCCCAGCAAATTCAAAAAGCTGTGGACTATACAACTCGGTTCTACGGAGCATCTCTAATGCTTTATCTAAACCTTGAGCAATGTGAATAGGACAGTCATCCTGAAGATTAGTAATTAAGTTGATAACTTGGGTAATTGGAGCTTCAATGGTCATTGAGTATGTCTTAGCCATTGATTGTCTGCGATTGAAGCCTGGGACAAAAGAAAGAATTAGATTTAGAAGTTCTCAGCTGGGTAACAAAGAGCATTTCCATGGAGGTTATGTTTTAAAACATACCTTCACTTTTCAATGACCTGATATCGTAAGATCCTTTTCTTCCTGAGCGGAGATTTCCCCGTGTATATGGGCAAATATCTAAAATGCATACATGCGAAAATTTAAGTCATCTTATCGAACATAAAATTAAACTTTTGACTGTTTTGAGTTTGTTATACAAATCCCAGAAATCCACATTTCATAAATGCGGTTCTTAGTTCTAAATTCAATCTACACTTA
Source organism: Cylindroiulus punctatus (assembly GCA_034695085.1). Classification (NCBI taxonomy): domain Eukaryota; kingdom Metazoa; phylum Arthropoda; class Diplopoda; order Julida; family Julidae; genus Cylindroiulus; species Cylindroiulus punctatus. The sequence continues at coordinate 3,434 of JAQFYZ010003351.1, read as the reverse complement.
AAACTCACCTAAAGCAGATATGTGACTTGGCTCCTTCCCATTGAGCAATTCGTTTGACTTATCCCAAAATATAGGATATTCTTTGACATAAACTAAGTGCTCAGTTCTTCTGAAAGAAAAATGTACAAACACATGATTCTTAATATCACCATTTTCGGTTGTTTAAATTTGTGATCATTTGAATTTTAGTTTTCGAGAAATACGTTCGAAAACATTACGAGAATCAAGTCCAGAAGAATTAGAAGAAAGTATCTACTAGTTGCATTAGACACGCTAAATCAGAACTTTGCATTCGTCTTTGTAAATGACAGTGGATTTTTTGATTTCAATATTTGCTATCAAACTTTTTTCTGAAATTAAAGGTCATATTTCACAACCCGGTAATATAAAGATGTCAGCAAAGTTGTTTCGCTGATTTAATCAAAACGGGCATCAAATATATTGAAACTAAATTATGGTCATGTTTACAATTAAGGGATATTTTAAAATTTACGCAATCTTACCTTCCCTGAGTTATTACTGGAGTGGCGTGACATATTAACGGTATACTTTCGCCTTGTTTTCGTTTGTTAAATATTGTGCCTTCCCAATCCTTAAAAGAAAAACAACCTAAATTTAAGTATTTAACGGATTACCACAACTGTTGAGGATTTCAGCACAATACTGCACACATTGCAGTGTATAAAGGAACATGTAATGGCCTATGTGTATTAACTTGTTTACCCAAGTTTATTACAGGCGTGGGATAACATATAATTTACAACTTAAAGTTAAATCTGGTGTTCCTAACCCCTTGGGATTATGGAAACAAAATATAATAAAAGTTGGCGACTTTACTTTTAACAATTGCAAAGCAAGGTCAATCAAGTGGGAAAAAACATTGAATGAGTTTTCCAACACATTGCATGGCTAAATATACAAGTGTATGTATTTCTTAATCTTTGACATGATACTGTTCGTATAAAAATATTGGTAAAACATAAAAATATGGCCGCATATCTTTTGTTTTATTATTCGATGTACTCGATAATATTCGCCGATCCTGTGCACGACATTAGTCTAATCCCTAATTGCCCAGCACAGATATACATTTACAAGAATGACCCCTTTCATAGCTATCACAATTTATCCTTATTTTTATTCATTTATTTTGGATTTTTTAAGTTTTCTCGTTTTCACTTCTTCATTATTTTTTCGCCTAATTTTACTTAACATAAACTAGACTGAATTTAAAAACTGTAATTTCTTTGAATTAGCTGCACATTCGACAGGCAATTACTGCCAGCCTAAGAGCCGTTAGGAGAAACCCACTATTTCGTGATGTCTATGTCGAAGTGGGGCTGAGAAGGGACTATTCTGCAGTGCAGCCTTATTTCTGGTTACACCGATTCACACAAATTGAACTATGGCGTTAAACCTACCTTTCCCTTGTTTAGTTGCAGATTAATAGCATCAAAAATATCAACTTTCAGGTGGTCGTTCCGATGAATTTCACGAATGTTTTTGCCTAACAATTCCTCACTGTTGTAACCTAAAATTTTCTCACACGCGACATTGACATACTGCAATGGACAAAAATACTCATATTTAAATATATCAAAGTCAATCGCACTCCACACGTGCAATCTAACACATAAAATGTAAAATTCAAGTTACCTCAATTTCGTTGTCTGCATTTGTGATCTCCACTGCATCCCTGCAACGGTCAAGCGCCACAAATAGTGACATGGAAGCCCTTAACAGGTGCCTTGTTGTCACCTCAGTCGCTTCTAATTGCAGCAATTCGTTGAGGCACAATCCCAAATTTGGGCATTCAATAAACCACTGATGAAAACACAACATTAAAAAAACACGTTTCAGGGCAAAAACAAATGCAACAAAAGTAATGTCCACTCACCCTATTGAATCCAGATTTCAACAGTGGTAACACAGTGGCTTCTTCCTTGTCCACTGCACTGGCAAAAAAGAATAAAAAAATATAATGTAAATATATTGCTTGAACTTATCAAACCAAGCTTAAAACTAATCTTAAAAATTCTTAAACAAACAGCTTTCCTTTCGAACAAAAATTACAAGATCTTTTAAAACTGATTTTAAATAATACCTTTTCAATTTCAAAATGAAGAAATAGGTTCAAAAAATCTCATGGAACCTTATAGTTACCTCGGGTTTTATAAGAGTGCACAAGAAACAAATTGGGCTCCGATTTGTCTTTTTATTTAATTTTTATATAAGGGTAAGACCCTGTACACAGTAATTCAAATAAAAATATTCCAAAATACAATGACGAATATTTTTGACCTCTAATAAATAAAACCTTTTATTAATAAATTTTGTTTCAGTTTGAATGTACACTGAATAGCGAATTATTCAAATTTGTTCCCTGATGGAGACATGTTTATCAAATCAAAAGTTTTGCCAACAATATGTTTTATAGTATCTGAATTCATAAACGAAGGCATATTATTTACACAAAGATCAAAATATTCAAATAATTCTAATGTAGTTCTTTCAGAACAATACTTTTTGCCAATGTATTTGTCATGAAAGGAACCTCGAAATTCATTTACGTGATGCATTTCGATCTTGGCAAATAACAGAGTCTAATACAATGAAATAAATACTGCAGTGAAAGAGCACTGACAAAATCATGGAAATTGCATCGCGTAGCTCGAGCAAATTTATTAATGGACACAGTATTTCGTGAAATGCTTTCCAATTCGTCACAAAGACGAATCTATGCACCAAAAATATAAGATTTGCTCGTCGTTGTCAAAGTCTAGTTCATGTGTGCTGTTCATCCATGGTGAATGGATCATCTATTGTCGAGTCGCTGCATGGTTGTCAGGAAAATGCCACACAATGCAATAAGTGGTTTCATGTGCTTCAATAACTGCAGTGAAGACCCAGAGAAATATATATATGGACGTAAACCAATTCATGTAGCAATAAAATAAAAAAACACATGACATGGAATGCGGTATGAGCATGTCCTTTCATATCAATAGAGATTGATGTTGCATGCACTGTATACAGTTGCATGCACCATTTTCAATTCGATGTACTTATATGATGTATGGCATGGCTTTCGAGAATTCATTACAGATGCGCCAAATGCGACCCTAGTGAAATAATAATCCGTATTTTAAAAATCCTAAAGATGAAATTGATCCCATCACATACAGTATGTATACACTAACGATAAACATCCAACCAATACATATTTTTCTTTAGTTAATTCTCAGAGCTTTAGTGGCAAAGATTGAGTAATTTACACCGTGTAATTTATATGAAGGAAAACATGATCCTAAAAAAAGGAAAAATATTGGATAAATGCCTCATTTTAATTCATATTTCTATACACTGCAAATTGAAACATCTAATTCATGGAATTAGATGCATTTTAAAACAAGATGGCCATCTACATTTCAGAT
>JAQFYZ010003350.1:0-13689 GCA_034695085.1 Cylindroiulus punctatus | reverse complement strand
GAATCGCAAACAGGAAATGGCATCCTATTGGCTGAACGGCGGCCATTTTTGTCTTCTCTCGTTGATTTGACTATAGTCCTGACTACATTTTCATAAAACAGTGTCTTTGCTCTGGATCTAATTCTGTCCACTCTTTCAATTCCACATGAATCTACTCAAATTGTGAGTTTTCAAAAAGCACAGTAAAACCAATCCAAGTTATACATCCGTATAACTATTATACTATGTTGAGGGCACACAAAGTTGATAATAAGATTATACCTGTAATACAAAAATATTTATATTTTCACCCCTATGAACAATTTGATAAAGTAAACTTACAATATCTGCGCCATTCGATATATACTGCATGTATTAGACTAGTAAATACGTCAACCATGTATACTGTGTGTATGTGGCTATTATGCTTCCTGTCCACTTATAATTTGTTGGCTTAATTTTAGTCTTAAGTTGACTTTCCTAATTTTCCGACCCTACCCACATGCCAATCTCTTCATTTTCTTCAGTACGATCAGCGCCGCCATCGGAAAATCCCCTGTAAATTCCTGCAGTATCTGGCTACACTGGCTGTAGCTCCGCCCTAATTTTCTTTAATTTTTGTAACAATTCTATATGATTGGTCTAAAGTAGAACAGAGCTCAACTCGTAATTTTCTTTTAATTTTCTATAATTTTTTACCTTAAGACGAAAAATTAAGAAAAAATGAACTCCAAAATTAGACGAAAATTACAAGTGGACAGGAAGCATGACTTCTAGCAATACTGTTGAATTTTGTGCCACGAGATGAGAAAAATTCGTGTTGCTTAAATGCTCGAGATAAGGCCGTGTTATTCATCGTTGAAACTTCACTCGGTTAGTCGGTTTAAGGAAACGCGCAAGGGCCGCTCATGCAAAATGCGAGCTTGAGGGAAAATCAGGCGAACTTTTCATTTCTGAAAATCGCGCATTTGCCGCTAATTAACTTTTGTTCATCATCACGAGGCCTTGCATATTTAAGCGGAACGTAATGGGGTGCCGGGCTCAACGCGACTGCTTTAGAAGTAATTATTTTAATGGCGCAATTTGGCTGGAGCATAAAATGGGCTCAATTAGTCGCCATAGCGCAAACTCTGCCGAATCCCTAATGGTCAGTCGTTAATCCATATTAGAGCGGTGGATCTGCGTCGGGCCACAAAGTATATTTTGCAACATCAGCGAAACACACGGGTCAGGTTTTCAATGTTTTTCAAGTGCTTTGGACCGAGCGCCATTCGCCATCTTGGTGTTTTCATCATTTTGCATGGGTTTTGGAGCCCGGCGGGTGTTCCTCTAATGCGTTATTAAATTCCAGTAATGGTGCGTGGCACCACGTACATGTAGGTGCGACGAGCTGAAATTAAACACACGTGGACGGCTAATTCGCCAAAATGCCGATAATAAGCTTTGTTGGGCATGCTTGCAATTTGGGAGCATTAGGGACGAAACGTGAAATTTCCCTGATAATGTAAGGCTGTCCCTTTGCACAAAAATGCCCGGCTGGGTTATGGTCGTTATGAGAAAGTGGGCTTCTCCTAATGACTCGTGGCCCGGAACGATGCCTGGCGCTTGGGCAGCTAACGAGATGTTTATGCAAGTTGTCGTGAAATAGGGACATTTCACAAATTCCCAAAATGCGCAAAAACCATTTATTTAGAAATAATATCACCATGGTAATAAATTGCAGTCGTTATCCGCCCTCAAATGTGTTTTTTTTTTTTTTTTTGGTAATTTAATGTTGCAAAATTATAGAAACGGCGGCTGCAAAACGAAACGCAGCCATAAATAAAAAGGCCGTTATAGCAAAAAGCCGTATAAAGAGGTACGAGTGTATTTTTTTCGTTCATATCTACTATATGCAACCACTGTTTGTCTATACAAGCCGTTTGAAAAAACCTGCTTTCTCAGTGCCCATACTGTCTATTTTTCGCAGTAAAAAGGATTAATGTTGCGTCGTAGATGTCTAAACATAGTTCACGGTGACCGAACTTCATTTAAAACCCATTGAAAAATGTGATACTTCCCAGTTATAAGCAGGTGATAGCGGCCATCTTTCAATAACACCAGAAACAGCATAATAAATAAACACCCAAGGAAGGACGTTATTGCCTGAACTGTTGCGTATTAAAATCCAATAATACAAACATGAGTGAGTATTCGACAACACAAGTTCAATCAACTTCCATTCACCAAGATGCGTAGGTTATCTCTACTAGAAAAAAACGTCATGATAACACTGGCAACTGTCAGCACTAGGGTTTCTGTGATCTTGAATTTTTTTTTACTGCTCATGGCTTTGCCGCAGCTTGGAAGAATGTGCTATTGGTTTGGCAATTGACAATGAAAGACTACAACTGCTAGGTGATCTCGGCATCTTGAATGTGAACCTCTCGAATGTATTAAAAATGGCAAGAGCTTGGTAAAATCTACTTGCATACATGTATACCCGTTAATACAGAGTGGCCTGAGGATTCCATAAAGTGTTTCCCATGACCATAACATAACATCTGTTATAATGCATGCACATGTAAGCAAGCTTACATAATGTAGCAAAATAAGGACTTCAAAAAGCAGACAATTGACTTTATTAACCTGCAGTTGATATTTAAACAATCCATTGTAAGCATTATAACAGATGTACATGTACTTTGATCTAAGATGTTTTCTGGGAAATACGGTACATTTAACAAGGTTGAAAGATGTACTTTATGTGCCTAGTGAAGATGAAAAAGTACATGAAAAAGTAAGACATCCCCCGAAAATAAGCCCTAATTGTGACACCTCATTTTGGAGCAAAAATTAATGCAAGACCTGGTCTTATTTTCTGGGAAATACGGTACATGTAACTAGGTTGAAATGAACATTTGTGTTTTATGTACATGTACTTATGCAACCTGGCAATTTCGACAGGATGGATTAAATTGCGACATGAATATGTACATACATGTACATGTATACATGACAAAAAGAATTTTACTCACCGATTATTGATAATTGAGGTGGCAAAAGCTAATTGTGAATATATTTTATCCGAAAGTCCGTCTTGTTACAAGCAGGAACCATAAATTGTTATAAATTTATTTTTAATCACAAATCATTGCTGAAATACCAGGAATATATATTTTTCCGAGGAAAGATTTAAGCTTGTTGAAAGAAATTTTAGATGGAAGACGTTTCTAATTTATTTCAGTTTATTTTTACGAGCTGTATTTATTTTTGTAAGACTGTAGATAGTTTCAAAGACAGCCCTTCTGAAATATTTAATGCTGAAAGAAATCTGCTTCGTTAGGATCTGATATTGTACTGCCACTGCTGCGTTTCCAAGTTGCTATCTCGTTTTATGGTTGTCATTCTTATCCCATCCCATTTTCGGATCTAAATTCGTTCAGGCGCCTGCGTCATTTATAGACTCAATAATTGCATTAATCAATTCACGTTGTGTTGGAAATTTTGCATCTATCGCGAGGGAAACTTTATTGGTGGCGTGTTTATGCCACGGTCGAAAATAGATTTGCCTTGGCCCATGCATGGCGGAGCTCAAGTACATGTACAAAACTAAATTAATTATGATCGACCTTCAGAACAGGCCAACAAAAGTCTTGCATAAAGTCGCATTAAACGCGGAACGTCGCTGCTGCACTTAATAAAATCAATAGCTGTTAAACTGAGCCATGAATAGGCATCTCTTCCCAAGTAAAGTAATTGTCTTTATTCAAAAGCACTATTTGTGTTGTGTTTGCTTTGTGTTAAAACTCATTGAAATACCATTGGCTCAATAAATATTTTCAAAGTTCTTAAACGTTGTGGTTTGAGGACTGTCATTTCTGTTTATTCCATTGTAATATTCCATATATAAAATAAATTGGTTTTTGAAATGCTGCCACCCAGCATCAAAGAGCAAGGGTAATTCATAAATGTTATGGGAGGAAAATAAAAACAAACTAATGAAATACTTTTATTTAACTTTACATGTACTTCCAGTTTCTGATAACATAAAAACTTCATTGAATAGTAACAGTTATTATTTAAGTTTTTTGTCATCATCCAGTATGCATGCATGTGATTTCTTTTGTGCACAGCAGCTCAAATAAAATCGCATCAAGTATTCTCAAATTTGGCTCCCCCGAATGGATAAACCTCACTGCATTTTTCATTTAATTAAATTGTGTCTGGGCTAGAGGTTTTTTGAGTTACCTTAAAATTAAAATTTGAATCCATATTTACAGTTGTGCTTGGCAACAAAACTTTCATCGGTGAAGTACACTTTCATTCTGAATATTTAAAATTGTTGTTGGAACTGTAGTCTAACTGAAATTAATTTTTCCTTCGAGAATAAGCAAAAAAATGCGATTTATGCAAGTTCTTCTCAGCCATGGATGTTAACCAAATCTCGATTAATGTGTTCGTATGCGAAACTGAAAGTACCAAAAAGACAATTTTAAAAATTAAAATTTTCCATTAGAAGTATCGTATAAGATTATTTTTTGACAACCAGATTTCCACCATTACTTTTAGAATCTCGCATACACATACAGCACTAGTGTATACGGATTATTTAAGATGCATCTGAGACGTTAGTTTGAAAACTTTCAATCGAAATATTGATCATATGAAACTTAAAACTAACACATTTATTGATTTGCAGAGCGAGAAATACAATACTGTATTTCCCAAGTCCACATCCAACACCATGTCAACTGGGGTTTTAAATTTGAATTGTGCAATTTTTGGGAGACAAAACTGAGAAATATGAGAAGGAAAATTGTCAAAATGGAATAAATTGAAATGATGCACCTTTAAGTGTTGTCATTCATGCTATGTGTAGCTTATCATATACATCACTTCTTTTGATTCTCTACAGTAGTCGTGTACAACTGTAGAATGGCCCATGATTAAGTTTTAGTAGTTTTATATCTACATCTTGATTGATTATTACATCTTGAAGTACATCATCAAGTAAAAACTTGATGTTAATCGCTTTCAAAATATGATCATCTAATAGGATTAATGCGCTTAAAATTCGCATAAAAATAAGTGAAATTGCTTATTTGTAGATAAACATATACAGTACATGCATCTATTACTCCGAATATTACTATTATCAATGTGTTTACATGCAAGCAATAACTCACGTTAAACAGTTTCCTTGTACCAAGTCACGAGAGATGCAAGTCAATATGACTTGCCTTATTCTGTCACCTGGTGGTGACTTGTTTTAAAACACCCACCACGTTCCCAGTGCATTTTGCAGCCACTAACTTTCTTGGTTTGAGGCACCTTGACTTAAGCAACCCCGTCAGCTTCCCAAATCAAAGACATGTATACTTAACTCAAGTCAGGGTATGCAGAACATGCCTCACATGTAATTGCATATAAGTGCATGCAAGTGCATTTGAATCTGAATTGAGTTTTAATCTGGAACACCGATTTGGTTTGTTGTACATTATTTTTATAAGTCTGACTTACTGATTTTTGTATACACTGATCGTATTTGCGATTTAATAATTTTTCACATAATATGTGTGTCAATTTGGAGCTGACATCCATGGCGGATACCATGCACTCATGCAGCAATGCTATTGCTATGGAATATTGTGTAGTTATCAAGCCGACACCTTGATATAGATTATATTTTAATGCAAATGCATGCTCCTCAATTTCTTGCATGTTGGGCATAAGACCTAGCGTTGTCCTGCTCGTGACTCCACTTCAGTCAAAAATGCAAATAAAGAGATTATTTGGCCGATGTCACTACCTCAAATATTTGCTTTGTGGTCCCCTACTGTGCATTCTGTATCAGATACACCGAGTGGTAATCCTCACAAGGATACCCTTTGTTAGCTTGAATGCATTCAGGGTGGCTGCTTCCACCCTTTGTTGACCTATGCAAATGCCAAAAATATGCCAGATAGGAAGTCGGTAGACTTCCGGATGGCGAGCTAAATGACCTCCCACTTTGCATCTTGTTTGCGTTGAGCTGACCAGAAGCCATGGCGATGGTGAATTTTCACTCCATAAATGTGCTAATTGTGCATGGCCCTGGATTCCAGCACACCGGGGCAAATTAGGCCTGGTTATTAGAAGGCATTGCGCAGCCATAGCAACGCCATAAATGTTTTTGGCAATGATTAGCTCGGACTAGGCCTAAAAAACACTGCCACATGTTCTGGCCTACATGAAACTGAACTCGATAAAATAGCTCGACGATATCCGATATTGGTTTCCATATTTGTCGAGTGCAGTTTATTGGTTGGTGCAGTTGGTCTGTTGTTATTTGGGGCCAACCACAGGCATGTGCTGCATGTAATAACGTCACGTGGGATTTTGCTGGGCATCAACACTAGTCATAAACATATCCCAGCTCCCGCTAATTGCGACTTAATTTTAATTAGGTTTCAATTGTAATTCATTTTATCTAATTACAAAAATGACACCGTTGACATGTGGGGCTGACTCCGTTAATCGTTTAATGAGATTTTGCTCGCTCGATGGAATCATCAGAACGCAATAATGCATTTTCTTGGAAAAGAAATAAACTCCATAAGCGGGACATGTCAGTAAGCAGCTTAAGTTGCAATCTGGTCTTAATGAAAAAATAAAAATGAAATAAAACGCCATACAGTAAGCAATGAGTTATTTCCAGAATTTCTCCAATGTCGGTCAAAATTGATTGATGCCGACAACTTAATATGTTTGCACTGCATGCTCGTTTGTTATCCGCGTCCAGCTCCCTTTATCAAATATAGCCACACTAATAAATGCATCCACATTGAAAACTTGGAATTGAAAGAACAACTTCGAAATTCGAAAGGCAGCACGCTAATGCGCATCTTGCAAACACAGAACTTTAAAAATGTGATTTATTGAAGTAAACAAATGTTCAGGCACTTTTTTTTTTTTTTTTGCAAATTGCTCCATAGCAGATGAGATTCAGCTCCCCAGAAAAAATCCTGAGTACGACAATGTATTGTATAATGCATGAATGTCCTCGAGCTATATGCTTTTTATTTGGCAGCTAAGATCCTAGCAACCAAGACCAATACTTGATTGACACCGTACGATAATCCTTCTGAAGATCTATCTTGGAGAACCTTCTTAACAACTCTTGTGCTTACGCGTCCTTGAATTTTCGTTCATGTACATCATGAAATTGATCCTCCTCTCTCGATTCAGCAAAAGAATGAGTAATCCATCATCAGAAGTTGTCAAACAATGATCGATTTCAGTGAATCATTGCATCCTCAGACCATGACGGTGCATGCATAGAGCCAGCATGCCATAGTGTGGATTATTGCTGTCATTTTGCGAGCAAATGTTCAGGAATACATGCCAATGAATGTTCACAGAAAGCTATAATTTTTGAAGATCAACAAGTGATACAAATCCTGTTGCTGGTTTTGCTGTACACGTGCATGGTGGTTCACGCAAGGGTTACAGTAAATGCTGAATTCCAAGCTGAACTGTAAGGATATCGGCAGTCTGCCATAGACTACCGCTGATTCTGATGTCCAAATGGCGTTGATTTAATTTTTGTTTTAAACTTATCATAACGGTATAATTTCTGATGTGGCTACTCCTACTGTCAGGCAATCACTGCCAGCCTACGAGCCCTCTCATTGCGTCTATGCTGGAGCAGGGTCAATACTGAAGTACACCCCCAGAAAACGTAATTACCACCGCGTTGTGTCAGACCAACTTTTCCAATTTCATTTCATTTGAGAAGCGACAAACATACACTGTATGAGTCTGCACAATCAAAAAATGACTTCATCCTTTTAGCAGCTTTTATCTGCTCGGGTGGGTGTGATTTCTTAAGTGTCAGCTGACGGATTATCACACGCTTTCTTGATCACACAATTTATCGATTAAAAGTTATCGTCGATCGTATTATTTCGGGGACTTCTTGTAAAATCTGCCCGATTCTCTGCTTTAAAAGACTGCGACATCAGAGATGATTTAGGGATTTTTTAACTTCCAAATGAGCTGTTGAACTTTATTTCCTGAATTGTCGATAAGCGAGTGCAAGTTGAAGTACTTGGCATGCAATGCAAGATCAAGTATTCGGTTTAATTCACATTAAAATGTCTGATCTGATGTAAATGCATGATATACTGCAGATCATGCCCTGCTCCAAATGTGGACTAAATACTTTCATTTCCACTATACATGTACTTGTAGAAGAATGATACCTGGATCATATTCCACAAAGGTGTTGTGGACGTGAATGGTGGAAGTGAGTAATAATAATAGTTATTTATTCCAACAATGGAAAAGGGAAGAATAGGACGTAAGCCACTGAAATTATTCCCGTCGAATAGTCTAATCATGTCAAAAAAACTAAATTATTTAAGTTTACAAAACACTTTAAAACTTGACGCGTGTACAACCTTATCAGGTAACAAGTTCCATCTTCGACCCACTAGACATGAGAAAAAGTTAAACCGACAATCCCTTCTAGCCAATTAACTTATGATTTTGTACAAGCTTTTTAGATCAGGTTAGATCAGGTTTTAGATTTAGGTTGCGGTACAATTACATTTAGTGTTCGACAAAATATTAGCATTCTGCTTGTGAGTATTCCTATATACATGTAGTGAATCCCAAAAATAAGACTTGCTTTTGTACGAGCATAATTTCATATCTCAAATTACCAAGACCATAACGAATAGTATATTCAACATTGGTTGCACAGGGTGAGCGTAATATTGGAACACAATTTATAGGTTACTATTTCAAGTTTGAGCATCTGTTGCACACAGAATCAACGTTTGCATCAAACCACGTACCCTCTTGATCACCACTAAATTTCTCTAACCAGAGCGCAAAGCATGGTGACTTCACGTATAAGAATTTCAGTAATAAAGTACACATTGTTCTCTATACATTGAAATATCGGAGCACCATACTAAGTCCATGAAGTATTATTTGAAAACTAATACTTTATTTCAAGTGCATTTTTGCGAAACTGGATCTTAATTTGCCCAAACTGACCTAAATGAACCTAGACTCTAAAATATTATTTTTTCAACCATCCTGCAACACTTACAGCTTACATGCAATTAGGAGAAGTCCACCTTTTCATACTTTCTATGAGGTTTATGTGTTTCTATGAGGACGCAGGAAGGACTTCATGTATTTTTACGTTTTAAGGACGTTTTTACGTGGCACTTAATGTCAAAAACGCATTCTCGGTAAATAAAAATCCTCTAACAAGCTTGGAAATTCCACATGTATAGCAAAGGTATTCTTGTGAAAAGCGAGCAAGCTGTGGTATATATGCATTAGTAAACAAGGCTGAATATCCACGTGCGTGCAACTCATCTTCAATAAGATCACTTTTGTGCGTATAAAATCTCGGCTATAAAGCTTTTCAAGGCCCATAAGCGTAAGCATAAAAGTAGACATGGTATTCTTAGCCGTCGTAGAAGGGCTTACCATAAACTGACGCTGTGGGATATTGCCTTCCCTGGCTATTTTTATTTGTTAACACACATGCACCTTTATAATGGTCGATTTTGTCTTTAATTTTGTCTCTTATTCATTAAAGAATCAACTGTCTCTATTCGTTAAAGGCGTGATAAATTGGAAGAATTATATTCTAAGTCATACAAGTATTACTGTAGTCGCCTCTGCTTCGGAATATGCCCTGCTACTGCTCTGCCTCAAAATAATCTAGAAGGTGAGTTTCTCCTAAGTGCTCCTAGACTGGCAGTGATTTCCTGCGGATTGGGCAGGTAATTGAAAAATTAAGGTGTTTAGGTTTGTTTAGATTAGGATTAACACGAGAAATACCAACAAAAACCACAAGAAAAAAAAAAAAAAAAAAAAAAAAAAAAAAATAATTGCCAAAATAAGCTGGATGGGTGCATTCTTGTCTACTCATCAAGTAGGGTTGAGATATGCATATTGTGTGCGCATTTAAAATGGGGCATATTCCGTAGTATTTAAAAGTAATGTTAATGTTTTGTGGAGCTGAAGTGGTTTCCGTTTGAGAGGTGACAGCTTCTGGCCAGTTACATAACTTACGTTGTCTATGATCAGTGTTAACGTTTATCCTGGTTGTTATCATCAAGTTGATTAGACGTTAATGGCACTTCATGCATATGTGGTATAATGACATGTAAACGTTGCTGCTATCAATAATAAATGGATTTTCAAGCACATTCGTTGATTAAATTTATCAGTAGGTGCATATTCGGCCAGAAGTGGCGTGTGCTCCACTTTGCCAGTTTTATAACACAGGGTTAAACATGACTGAATTTCGAAAAGAATTATTAAAGCTTGCACGTGTATTGAAGAACAACTTGATTTAAGATAAATTTTTTTTTTTTTTAAATTAGCTGCTCACTGATGAAAAGCTCTTCAAAGCGCCAATAATATTTGAATAAAGTTAAGTCTTTTGTTGCAACGCCATCATACTTCTGCACTGCATGATTTTATTTGAGGGGATGCTTTTATAGCTGCATACATACATACGTAAAATTTAAATTAAAACATCAATTATACAAGAAATGCTATGATTGAGTTTGCAAATGTTGTTGCACGCTTGGTGGGCAACGCAAATGTTACTAATCAACGAAAAAGGTTCTTGATTGATCAGTCCATGTTTCAGTTTGCCTGCTGGTTTTTGATGTAAATGCATTTGATAAGCAATTTAATGCATTGCTAATTCGGTAAACATCGCAAGCCACTAATTAAAGCGTCGCCGGCGGTTCCCTGGTGGAATCGCTAATGTGGTTACTCAATGATTAGTTGGATTGCCATTGGTCAAAAATAACTTTTCTGATGGATTAAGTCGATTTACATAGCAACGGTTTGAATAACATGGTGGTCGTTGAGCCAATTCTAAATGGTTTCTTGAATCATTATTCTACGTGTTGGGCAGTTTGATGTTTTTTTTCACAGTTTTCAAAAATAACCAAGTTATCAATATGTTCTAGGACACAACTTGTCCTTTAGAAATTCAGTGTCTCAAATGTTGGCGTTTATTGCCATTAGATTTTGTAAGGTTCTCCACTTACAATGCCTGGTGTAACAACGTCATTACTACATATGCATGAGGGACGTTCAAGTATTATGTCATCTCCTCGGAGAGAGTTAGGGTTGGCAGCATGGTAACAAGTTGGGTGAGATAACCGTCAATTGTCATCAAATTCTGTAAAACATTTGGCCTATGGCATTCATTTTTCCAAAAGTGCTTTTTTGTGTGACTAATGCCATTATTGTTTCCCAAATTTTGCTAAACATTTCGCTCACTTTTAAATTTTTCCGGTCATTGATTATGTCATGACTTGGTGGGGGAAGTAAATAGATGAGGATGGACGGTGAATGACATAACTAAAAAGCGTTTTTTTCACGAGAGAGGATGATAATTGTAATGTATGCATGGTAATTAGACAGCTGATAAATCACCCTAAGGATTTTTTTTCTTTTTTCTAAAAAAAAATAAAAGAAGAAAAGAATAGAAAAAAATACACAATAAAGAGAAGAAAAAAAAACTTGTTTTTTTAGAAATAAAATAAAAAAAACAAAAATTGCCATTTTGTTATATGTCACTCTTCTTTCCAAGGTGCGACGTGCTATCAATTCGAAATCATTTTGACCAATGATCGTCATCATTACAAGGGGGGAGGGGGTATAAAAACGATGACATGCTAAGATGGTTGTGAAAATCACACTGTGATGCCAACATTGTTAAACTGGCCCCAGGGACATCATTGCAAGAAGCTGGTCTGGTGACAGCAAGAAAGAACTGTCGTCATTCCTTTTTTACACTTAGGGTAGGGAGACTGTGAAATATGAACAGAACAGAACAAAAACGGCACCAAGGGAAATCCTGTGTCTGTGGACTATGTTCAGATGGTTGTGTTTGCTAGAAGTTTAGAGGATATTGATGTTACAAGTTTGATATGGTTGATCTGGGCAATTTTTATCGGAGTCAATCGGGAAATCTCACATTATGTTATAGGTTTAAAATGAAGTTTGTTAGATGTGTTGGTAACATTTTTTTTGCATCAACAAACGTTTTCATGCCCAGATCGATAGTCAAAAACGGAAAATGCGTCGTCACCTCAAAACGGTCACCGGCCATTTTCTATGACGTAAAGATTCTGCATCAATTGCGACAACATAGGCACGTGACCTTCGCACGTGCCGTTCACTTTTCGTTACATTCCACATTACATTTACTGCGTGATGCAAAACCGTGACGTCATCAACATGTCCGACTACCGTATCAATATTCCGTCGCTGCTGCGAATTTTCAACATCAAATTACCAGAAAACTATGCGCAGCTGAGGACTAAATACGACTGCAACTTATTACCATGCATATAGTAAAAATACGAAGTGATGGAACTGGGTCAAATCTGCCGACCAATAGGGGCCAATCGCCTGTTGACGATTAGTTTAGCCTAGTTGCGTACAATCATTTGACTTTCACCGACCGAACAAACATTGAAGCGCTAATCGACAAGCTACATCCCTCTGATTGGCTGACCTCCAGTTCCATCACTTTCTGATTCTACTATAGTAATAATATGGTAAAATTATTTATAAATAATATCACCATAATGATATTATTTATAAATAAATGGTTGTAGCCACAACGGGGTCGGGTAGAATACTTTTTGCAAATGGCTGTGTTTCCGAGTTGAGTTGATATCAACCATCATTTACCTTTTTCTTTTACGAGAGTAGTATAGAAAAAGTCATCCCATACTACTAGGAAATGTTTCGTTATTATTTGAACGCCCCCAATGAGTGCTGGAACCGACCTACCTTTGCCAGTGGACGCGATGAAGATCTTGACGTGGCTGGAGCAAACGGCCAGCTCCTGTTGAGCATTTCCGCTGCCGCGAAACACACCGGATATCCGTTCCGCGGAGTTGGGTCCCGACTCGTGCTTCTTCATCGTGGACCGACGAGTGGATCTCTGGCCGCCGTCTGTGCTTCAACGCTCGGCTGGCTGACAGAGCGCCTTCCCATCGAGCTCTTGGCGAGCGGGTTGAGCGCCAGTGAATGGCTCGAGAACGCCACTGGCGCCACATCAAGCGCCAGCGAGGCAGCCAGCGCCATGCAACAGGAGCGAGGCGAGGGAGCTCAGGTGCGCCACACTTCCGGTGAATCTCGAGCTGTTATAGTCGTCCCGGCAAAAGAACGAAAAAATGGCGTCGTTCGGACCAATAGGATGCAATTTCCTGTTTGCGATTAGTCCATCCTGCAATGTAATATCAGCATGGCAGCTATATTCCTCATACCGCTGAAACTCCTGTTTTCGTTTTCGTTCTTATGGCGAGACGACTATAGCTGCCAGTGGAGCGCGTGGAGCATGTGGCAAATCTTGCGATTAGCAAATTTCACATTTTTTTTTGGGTTACAAGTAATAATATAACAATAATATATGCTTTATTCCGCAAAAACAAATTTGGTAAAGGGGAAGTGGGGTTGGATAAAAAAAACACTTAATCACCCCCTGACAATAAATATACAGAAATAAAAAAGTATAAAAGAATGACGATATAAAAAAGAGAAGTTGTATAAAATCTCTATATATATAAAATTGATTGTCCTCACTCACTCACTCATCAACGCCGATCCCAAACCGTAAGGGCTAGAACCTTGAAATTTGGCATGGACCTTCCTTGGGTGCCAAAACCCCCTACTAAGAAAGGA
>JAQFYZ010003349.1:0-13691 GCA_034695085.1 Cylindroiulus punctatus | reverse complement strand
GATTGTTTCTCACCTTTGACCGTGAATAAAACAAATTATTCGTTCATAATGCCGGTCACTGCTCCGAGGATTGATTTACATTTGGTAAACATTTTTACTTCATTTCAAACTCCACGCGGTCATTTCACAACGCTCTTTCCCGATATGGGTAATGCAGCCGCCATTACACACACCTTCACTAACCGACTGCCGGATGCATAGCAGATTTCTGAAAAGAATTAACATCGCGATTTTAATTCATAGTATGCGAAATGAAATCCAAACGGCGAGCGAATGAAATAGACGAACTGTTTACCAGATACTGTAAGTGCCAATTAAGCAATTCTTACCCTAGTTTTTGCATCAAACATTTTTGTAGTTGGTGCTTTGGCGATAGGCTGACACTGCTAATGACGCTGCCCAACGTCACATTGACATCAGTTTTCCAGTGGTCATGCAACGGAATTTTCTAAACAGCGATTTACCTTTTGCAGGTATTAAACCCGGTGAATAGCCCTGTTAGCAACAGCCAGCAAATCAGCATGTCAGAGCTAAAAAGCCTTACGCCGATGGATCCTGACATGGCCAAACCAAAAGCGGACAAACAATTTGTTCTAGGTTTCGATCTTTACCCAAATATAAACCCGGGCTTTCCCGCTAAAAACGCCTTGCTGCCCATGGTTAACTGGACTTCCTTCATCGCCCCTCCATCACCAATGTTGTACCAGTTCTCTGACATCCCCAAAAGTAGCCTCTGCACTGACACTGACATCACTAAGAACTGCACCCGCGAATTTTGTCAGTGTACCTACTACTTGAAGGTTCAACTTGGACAAGTTGTTGAAGTAATATTAGTAGATACAGGTAACTATTACGTGATTGCTGATTTAATCGAAACGGTTGACCGAGGATTAACCACCGTTACGCAATCAATGGTTCAAAGCCATTTATAAACAAGCTCGTTTT
Organism: Cylindroiulus punctatus; assembly: GCA_034695085.1. Classification (NCBI taxonomy): domain Eukaryota; kingdom Metazoa; phylum Arthropoda; class Diplopoda; order Julida; family Julidae; genus Cylindroiulus; species Cylindroiulus punctatus. The sequence goes on along the minus strand of JAQFYZ010003349.1, from coordinate 12,746 downwards.
TCCTTAACTTTACAAAGGCAATACAACTCAATCCGATATCAACCACCCTTGGCATAATCATGGCATGCATTTCCGGGTCCTTGGAGTGCAATTGATGGACAGCGGTAATACTGTGGAAAATGTCAAAGCATTGGACGCTGCAGGGAAAATCAAAAGAAACCTAAACAGCCCGGTTCTGAAAGACACAGTAACTGTTCCGCATGGAGGAATTACTACTATTCGATTCAAGGCGGACAATCCAGGTGAGATGTTTCGCAGGAAATTCAGTTCAAAAACCCAGCATACACGAAGATCCCCAGATACCTATCCTGATCTGTGCTACAGTTTCCCACACCCACACAGTCCCCTGAAGTAATTAAATCCACCACAAGCAATACAATCATCAGTTTCATCATCAGCTCACAAACTAGGCCTTCGCATTAGTCAGGGAGAGGTTGGATGGGCAGAGCAACCAAATTGAAAAGTAGAACTTCCGATATATTACATAAACTGGCCCACCAAAACAAATCACTCAGCCAAAGCTATGGGAGGCTATGGGAGTTTCCTGCTTCAGCACACGGTTACTATGTTGAAGCCACCACTGCCTAAAATCACAAACTTCACTCAACCATAGCCAGAGATATGCTCCCCAGCTTCTTCATCATTTACTAACTCAGCCATCAAATAGTGTGCATCAATTATGTGCTTCCTTTTGTATCTACATTCTTGCAATCCTTCATAATCCAGCAATCCTATTATTCCACCTAAGGCAATCAATCGTTCACCCAAAAATGTAACCCATCCTAAAACACCGCACTTATCACGATGAGCCAGACATGACCATCACCCCCGTTCCATCTAAAAACACAGCCCCAACTTCTCCCAATAAAGTGGGCTTCTCTTAACAGCTCATAGGCTGGTAGTTATTGCTTGGCGGATTGGCATCTAAATACAGAAATTAGATGTGTTTGGTTGGGTTTGTCACAAAAACAATTCAAAAGCAAAAAAAAGTATTTGCAACATTTGCAAGGGCATGTGTGAAAATAGGGTGAGCGGCAGGGTGAAAATATTTTATTCAACATTAGGAGCGAGAGCTATTCTGTAGTATAACCTAAAAATCCTATTTTCATGTCAGTAATCGTGACCAATTTTCCGTACCCCTTTATAGTTAAGTAATACTGATCATCGAACATTCAGTATTCTAAAATGTAGAATTTACTAAGAGAAATTAAAGCCTGTAATTAGCTTTCACTAGTTGGGCTTTTTTTGGACATCGCCATAATACTATTCGTTTACTTTCAGGAATGTGGGCTTTTCATTGTCACGTGGAAATGCACGCTGAAACTGGCATGATGATAGTTTTCCAAGTGGGTGAGATTTCAAGTTTTCCTAAAGTGCCTGACGGCTTCCCAAGATGTGGCAATTATCCAAAATGAAGTGTTTCTGTGTGAAAATGTACGTGTATTTGGATGTGAAGTGAAAACACGGTTTAAAAACTAATTAAATGTCATTTTGTAAACGTAATGCTCTGACGGTTCATTTTCAGTTTCCATTCTCTCAGTGAATATTTAATGTCCGAGTTTGTTGCAAAGATTAGGTTGAATGCACTTAGTTGGTCTATTTGCCAAGTCTAAATAAATAAAAGATCGTTAATATAAGGAAGACACCATTTGTAATCATTATTGTTTCATAATTGCACTGCTCCACCATAGACATGTACTATGAACAAGTGGGCTTCTCCTAACGGCTTGTATGCTGGAAGGGATACACTAGCAGATACTCGAGTAATAAAGTAAGTACTTTAGCTCAGGTTAGGCACAAAACATTTGAAACAGGGCATGATGAAAATACGCATATACATGTACATGTATATAAAATGTACATGCAAAGCCAAAATGAGTAGTGTGATTTAGCTAGCCAATAAATTCACATACAGAGGCATACTCAACGTTATTGCGTTAATATAGTCATTTTGAATAATGGAAAGGGCTTTGAATTGAAATTAGTCTTACCAGTCTATAAGTGTATTTCGCAAATGGAACTTGAGCGTCAAAAGGTGAACTGAAGAAGAAACATTTTGAAATTTTTTTTTAATATAATGCAAAGGCTGACATGGGAGAAGCCCGTGTTCGTGAAAATGTGGTGTTCTCGCTTATTATTTAAGTAAGCATGAATATGATAATTTTAATTTGCACCATTCTAGTGCTTAAATCAAACTTGTTTGCTTACGTTGTATGGGATAAATTTAATACAACTTAAACAGCACTTCAAACAATTAATGTTCAATTGAAATAAATTGCTAAAACGTGGACCTAATTCAAATACGCAATTGTGAGCATGTTTTCGTGTGGCTGAATACAATATGAAAGGACCAATATGAAAACTAAAGTAAAACTAATCCTAATTGCTTTTGCATAAATGATACAGCAATCTAGGTTGCATCAGGCCGTGCATATTCATAATAAGACGTAATAACTAAGTTCGTGAAATCAAATAATTATGTAATTTATGAATTAATGCACGATTAGGGTTCGAGGTGTAAAATGCATTTACACGAGAGCAGCTTGGTCATCTGAAGTCAACGTAAGAAGACGGGGTCAAAAGCATGTCCTTTTTCTTGACATCATCAATAGCATGTTCCAAAATCGGGAAGATAGATAAATAAGTTGCATTTTTAAGTTCAATATAAGAAATCGAAAAAAGTACATTGCTACAGTTTGAATTGACTTCATTCTCGTACAGTATAATCGACAAGTAATTTTGGGATACAAATACGTTATTTTGTGCACAATTGGAGCAGCACGTGTCTGTTCTGTAGAATCCAAATGCAGTGTATTAATTAAAGTGCATTATAAGCGATCCTACAAACCTGTTAGTTGATGTAATAACCTTGTCATTACCTCAAGCACGTCCGAGTCAGTCTATTCCAAGTCATCGGAAAATGGTTTGCAATTTTTATATTTGTTGTTGGCAAATACTTATTGGCCAATAGCATTGCCTTGTTGTAAAATTATATCAATGAATTCGTGAATAAAATCTCCCAGCACGACATTTTAATAATCAGAATTATGGAAACCAAATACAGTACGATGTGGAGCCTTGGTCTGGTTTCACTGCTTGTATTGAGAGCTTTAGCTGCAGGTAAGACATAAAGATATGCCCATCAGTAGAAATGCTCATTAGTTGAGATATACAGCGTGAGTCAGAAAGGAGTCATTTAGTATTAGGAAACCTTTGTTGCAAATTTATTTCGATTTTCTGGAATGGCCCTTATGATGCACTGCTGCATAGTTTGGAAGCAAGCGATTGAAGTCACTCATATGGGGCCAAATTCTGAAAATGCTGAAATATTCTTGCTTTCAAATTATATGTATGGTATTTCCAAAACGTGCCAGCATTTCAAAATGCAAGCTATTATTGCCGGCTTTAGAATAAAATTTCATTTTCAGATGAAATTCATACATGCGAGAGAGAGTGCGTTGAAGGTATTTCAAAATCGTGTTTCTACAACTGGACCTTGGAACACTATGTCACCTTAAGCGTAGATTGTGGCAACTGTCCATACCAACAAGATGACTGTTTTGGAGTGGGCTGTATACCTGCGAATGGGGTGCAAAGGATGATAACAGTCATCAACAGACAGATGCCAGGACCGCCTATTAATGTAAGAAAACAGCCATTTAGGGGGCGTTCAAATATTTTTTCATGACTAAACCATGATTTTCAAACTCACATTTCCATAAAATGACATTAGGCTATAAAATTGATGATGTGAGTGAGAAACCACGTATATTTAACTGGAGCCCTAACCACCCATATGGAAAAGAAATGCATTTAGAAATACATTATAGAAAATGCATTTTGAAATTCATTTCAAAATATATGTAGATTAAGACTAATGTATTTCATAATGAATTATAAAATGCATCGTAAAATGTATTTGCTGAGCATTTCATAATGCGTTTCGAAATGCATTTCATAATACAGTAGAACCTGTCTAACTCAATACTGTGTAAACTTATAACCTCCATAACCTAATATCAGTGGCCGGTCCCGAGCTCGTCTCCATGTTTGATTAATGTCCCTGCCTAAGTCAATAACCTGTCTAAACCGATATGTGATGCCCGGTCCCTATAGTATTGACTTAGACAGGTTCTACTGTACATTCCATAAATTGCTCATAGTCATATGGTATTGTGAAATACATTGTGAATCATAGTTTATAATGTATTCTGTATGTATTGTAGAATATATTGTGGATTACATTGGAAAATGTATGCCATTAACATGACCACATAATTTCTTGATTTAGAACGAAAGATCATCTTGATTAATTCCTAAAATTCAATGTATATTAGAATTGCATTTTTAATAATGTCACAAATTACAATAGCAAACTGAATTCCATAAATCTGTATTGCAGAAGGGTATTGTGCAATGCACTTGTCAATGTATTTTAATATGCATTGTGAAATGCATTAGTAAAATGCATTCCTGTTTACAGTTTACACCGTGGAGCTTTTTCTGAAAAATACATTTTACAATTTGCAATGTATGGCAAAATGCATTTGAAATACATTTCTTTTGCATGTGGGCAAAGGATATTAGGTGGCCAAATTTCTTTGGTTGTACTTTGGTTTAATTTTGGATATGTTGTTTTTCAGGTTTGCCAAGGTGACAAAATCATCGTGAGGCTGTGTGTCCTATCTGGAGCGGAAGTGTGCACCATCCACTGGCATGGGATGAGCCAAGTAGGGACGCCCTTCATGGACGGCGTGCCCATGGTCACCCAGTGCCCAATCATCCCTTTCGACTGTTTCCAGTACGAATTCGAAGCGGCTGAAAAGGGCACCTTTTTCTACCACAGCCACGTCGGTTTCCAGAGAACGGACGGATTGAACGGCATGTTGGTGGTCAGACAGCCCAAAGAAAATGACCCCAACAGAGCCCTGTACGACAACGACCTCCCAGCGCACCAGATTATGCTTTCGGACTGGATCAACAAGACCGGGGAAGACATGTTCCGAGAATTTTACCAGAGCAAAGTGGACTACACTGAATTCTTGACCACCATTTTGGTGAACGGCCATGGCCGGCTGCTGGAAATTCGGAACACCACCACAGGAGAGATCTTCTTCACTCCTTACTCTTCATTCGTGGTCAAGCAGGGCTTGCGCTACAGGTTCCGGATCTGCAGCAACGCCAACTTCATCTGTCCCATGCAAGTGTCAGTGGTCGACCATCCACTGCTGGTGGTCGGTACTGATGGAGATTCCATAAAGCCTGTCTTGGTGGATGCGCTGGTCATCAACCCTGGAGAAAGGTTCGACTTCGTCATCAATGCCACCCAGCCCATCGCCACCTACTGGATGCTGTTTCGTGGTCTTTTGAGGTGTGAAATTATGAATACTGTAGGTCGTGCCATCCTCAAATATGAAACTGCGGTGGATGTGGAACCACCTGAGCCGAATGGTGCCCCTCCAACGCGGGTAAGCAAAAAATTATTTGCAACTCCTGCACTAACATCTCCGTACCCTAGGATGTGCACTGATACTGCACTAGTCAGAAAGTAGTGCCCTCCTCAATATTTTCTCAAAAGTGTGTATTACTTCAAAAATTATAATTACCCTGCAGCAATGCATGAATGGGATATCACCTGACGTGACCCATAACCGTTCCGTCAAGGTCATTCAAAATGTGTCTGTTAATCTAGGGAATTAAGGTAGAGCAATTGTTCAAATTTGAAAGTAGTAGAGCATGTTGTTTGGTATGGCATGTTTGGTGCAAGCTTCGCAACAGGGAAAAAGTTGGCTTTCCTGCAACCATGCAATTCTGGGAATGCTGCATGTCAGCGAGATGAAAGCCTCAAAATACGCATATTACTAACAGGATTGATCAATGCATTATCGCACTTTGCTGTCGACCATCATGTCATGAATAATAAGGATTATTTCAGACTATTTTTAAAATACATCCTTCAAGAAGCATTAATTGAATGAACGAAATTTTCAAATTATCGTTGATGTTGACAGCCTAAAGTTTATTAAAAAGACAAGCATATTATTGCTTTTTATTTTAATATTGGAATGACCATTCTGGCAAATATGTATTAAGTTTATGAAGATTGCCTGTCCCTAATACGACCATTAAAAATATATCCTAGTGTGACCGCTCACAAAGTGTGACAGAACCCTTATAAAACTACACCTGTATACTCTCATTTATCGGGACCAGTTAATTAATTGTAAGGAATGAGGGTATTGGTGAAATACCCCTCCCCCACCACATGGCCTAAGCCGATTGTGGGTTATAATATAGCATATACTAGTTCATCCCTGCTACTATATATACAGTATATAGTATTTGTATTTTTTTGAGGTTATATTATTATATTATATTATACGAAAGATTAAAATCATTGAGAAGATAGTAACCCAGTTCTGTCAGTGCCTTGAAAAGTAATGATTTTCATCTTATATCTTTTGCAGGTACTGAATCCAGTTAACGATCCATTTACAAGCAACAGTCAAGTAAGCTTACTTGAGCTGGAAAGCTACACCCCTCCTGATAAAGCGATCACACGCGTGACCCCAGACACACAAATTTACCTCCCCTTCAATCTTTACCCAAATTTAAACCCAGAGTTTACTTCAGTTGACGCCCTGCTGCCAATGGTAAACTCCATTGCATTTTTAGCCCCTCCATCCCCACTGCTCTCCCAGTTTTACGATATTCCCAAAAACGTTCTGTGTATCGACCCTAACCCAAATGGAAGACGAAATTGTTCTGCCGAATTTTGTCACTGCACCTACATTTTGAGAGTGCAAATTGGATGGGTTGTGGAGATTATTTTAATTGATGTAGGTAAGTACAGGCTTTAATACCATTTCATCAATCATTTCAATCATTTGTTTGCTTTTTTATGGAATACAGTGCAGTGTAGTATGGAATATCCTCATGATCAAGCACTTTTCTCGTTTTTTCTCGTATTTTCTTTTATACATGCATGTAATTAGTACAACGTTAAGCCAATCTGCAGAAAAGAATCGCCCAATAATTAACTCATTTCCTCCAATATTCAGGTCCTACAGAACAACCAGGTGTCAACCATCCCTGGCATTTGCACGGACAACCTTTCTGGTATATTGGCGGTGACTTCATGTTGGGAAACAACACTGTAGCAATAATCAAAGCCATGGATAAGGCAGGCAAGATTAAAAGAAATCTAAAGCGTCCCGTACAGAAGGACACAGTTTCAGTTCCACATGGAGGCTACACCATTATTCGATTCCATGCCACTAATATAGGTAAGTTGTAATAGGTTTTGAACTTCATGTGTACTTGACGAAGACACTAATCAGAACCATTTTTTAGGATTTTGGGCTTTCCATTGTCATGTCGAATTGCACACTGAAACTGGCATGATGCTTGTTATTCAAGTGGGAGATTTGGGGACGTTTCCGAAACCACCAAGCAATTTCCCAAGATGTGGCAATTTTCGGCCAAAAAAGTCTTCATTCCCAAAGTATACCAAGCCTTTCACTGCAGGTTAAAAATGATGTTTATTAAATATTGCTACATGCTGGCTTGGTTGGCCTGATTGTCAAAACATGTGCAAAATGACGTGTAACAAAAATAAAATATATGCATGTAACTGCGTTTTGTTTGTTCTTTACTTATTCAGCTCAGTTTTGCAATACTTGCTTGCACTAGAGTTTGTCACTATTGCAATTAATTTGAAGGATACATTGAGGAATCTAAATATTCGTAAGACGCTCTTATTCTTATCTGAATCCTTCTTGCCCAGTATACAATAATTATACCTGTTCTGTCTTAATTCAAGTTTTCTCTTTTTTGTGCGTCTAACCAACCTAGAAAAACTGTTCCCTACCATCAGGCAATCACTGCCAGCCTACGAGCCGTTAGGAGAAGCTCGCTATCGTAATGTCTGGAGTACAGTATACATGTACAGGCTAATTACCTTCAATGTATAAGAATGTTCATTTCTGCAGAATTTCTAGGAGGGAAAAGAATAAAGTCAATATTTGCATGACCTCCTTATTGGTGAGCACCTCTGTATTGTTTCAGCATTATCATAGACGTGCTAACGCCTTCAATTCATTATCGCACTCAAGGCCAAATGATAACTTTAGATATATTGACAGACAACTCAGGACTTCGTTTACTTGGTGAGATAGTTGACTAGAATGAGTTTCAGTTTACAAGAACGCTATGCGATCGCAGTATTATTGGCTGCACAATTACTTTATAGTGCAGCCTACGTCGGGGAACAAATCGTGAAAACAAAGTTGGGAAGTATTCGAGGAAGTGTCCTAACCAGTGATAAAGGCTTTGAATTCCTTGCTTTTCGGGGGATCCCGTATGCTAAACCTCCAATCAAGAGCCTGAGATTTGCAGTGAGTAGTTTATTTATTATAACAAAGTCAGGTCCTGGACAACGACGTTAAACGAATCAAAGTAACACCCTGCTCAGGATATAAACAAGTCTGGTTTTGGCTATGTTTACCTAAAAATGGTTTTCCTGTGTTAACTGACAGTGTTAACTGACAGTTTTCCTCGGCTATAACTGCTCGCCTTGCATTTGCTCAAGGTGAATCAATTAACAGGTGATATTCCATGAAAAACTTGACCAAAGGTGCGTTTTTCCCAGACACTACAACTGAGATCAAGGTATGTCCATGTACGTGGCAAGATGATTAAAACGATGAGTAAAATGTTGCATCTGCGATCTCACTATAATAAATTGACTAACTGACCAATGCCAAAAGGTTTACAAACGCTTTAGTTCTACCTGTCAGAATGCCCATTCGTATTAGATATTAGTTGCAATGTTTTATACAGATCCGGAAAATGCACTATGAAATTTAATTTTGCATTTGCATAATAGCGATTAATGGGAAAATTAATTACCAATCACATGTATGGTATTTTCCAGTTGAGTTGGAAGTAGCTCATACGTTCGTGTGTACCATGTACATGGAGTACTTCATAGGGGGCAAAAAGCAAATGTAAAATTTCTGCAAAGGTTGAATACTGCTTTAAATAGTCATGACTTGAATTACATATCCTTATTTGCAATTTGAAACAAAATTCCTCTTGTACAATAAATGCACATAGGCACATTATGAAGTTAAAAATTACAGGCCCGGTTGCACCATTTTACTATTTGGAATTGTAACACCAGGTTAGCAAGCTTGTAGTAATCTGCTGTAGCTAAAAATTCTGGGAATATTTCAAACGTTAGGTAGGGTTAACTTCCTCATGGTAACCCTAACAATGCTAGTTGTATTTATAGTATATGTATTTTGTTTAAAGTATTTAGTATGGTGTTACTATTTTATGGTGCTAAAATATGCAGTTCAATAAGTTCTAACTTTAGTCACATGTAATTGGGAATGGCATATTACGATCTGCAAGAACTTATGAAGTGTGTATTCTGTAGTAATAACTATTTCCACGTGCACACGTACAGTATAGCTTCATAAAACTCAGTTTTTGGATATCAGTACCCACATTTGATAAAATGCACTGCAATCAGTTTAAGAACAACAAAACTGTTAAAACAAAACATGATATCGCATTGTATTCTGACATCAATGTCATATCCAATGCCACTGTTGAATTTATCAACCAAGAAAGCGACGCCAGTAGTTTTGATAGCTTAAAGAAAATTGCGTATATTTGCAACTGTTTTTTACAGCCTCCACAGCTGTACGATCAGAAATACGATGGTGTTCTGGACGCCACTGAAGATGGAAACGTCTGCATCCAATACAGCCATTTTGCAAAGACATTTTCAGGCGATGAGGACTGCCTTTATCTCAATGTTTATGCACCAATGGTAAGGACAAGATCAGTCAATAATACATGAACTGGGGTGCTCGGGTGTTTTTGACCAAGCTATGGTACAACTTGTATTTGTTAATAATGATTGAAAAATTCTGAAAAAATACTATAGTATTCTCATATCATAAGGAACATGTACACCAAAAATCAGAATTTAATAATAAAACAAAAATGTGTGAATGAGGGGGTTAACATGACGAAAAAATGTTATAATCTGTCATAATGTATCTTGATCGTCATTTACAATTAACGTTTACAAAAACCTTTTTCTGCTCAGCAAGATATGACTGATGAATTACATCCTGTACTAAATCCAGTAATGTTTTGGATCCATGGAGGGTCATTTACATCAGGCAGTGGAAGCTTCGACGAATTTGGGCCCCACAAATTAATCGAAAAAGACGTTGTTTTAGTGACCATCAATTACAGACTGGGTCCATTCGGTACTGTGAGAAAATATCCCGCTTGAATAACGCAAATTGTAGAAGGGAATTTCTTAAGTCAGACATCTTTTTTTCAAGGCTTTTTGAGCACCCTTGATGAGGCAGCCCCTGGAAATTACGGATTACTGGACCAAGTAATGGCCCTAAAATGGGTCCAGGATAACATCAGACCCTTCGGTGGGGATCCTAATAAGGTGACCATTTTCGGTGCGAGTGCTGGCAGTATGTCAGTTGGTTTTCATTTAATTTCACCACTATCAAAAGGCAAGTAGGCTGATAATTGATCAATGCAAGTTCATCTGCCCTGCTGGTATAGAAAATTAAATTTTCGATTTCCTTTCAGGGTTGTTTCATGCTGCAATAGCCCAGAGTGGAAGTGCACTGGTCGAAAATTTTGTATCGCAAGACGAATCAACATCTTTGCATTTTGCCCAAGATGTTGGAAAAAGATTGAACTGTCCAACTGACTGCAATAAAAAGATGATGAAATGCCTAAGGAAAAGACCAGCTTTGGATTTGATTATTAGATCTGCAACTACGAGCGACAACTACGTTTCAGTAGGTTTTCACGTGCATTGTATGTCCATTACTTAACACCAACTAGGGTTGTGCTAATAATAAGTCGCATTATAACAACGAAATATACAAAAAAGATTTATAGTCAATGTCTATAAACATCAGGGCTCAGAAGTGAAGGAGACCCTCTGAAAATCGAAGGTAATTATATTATTTGCATGTGATATAGACAGTGGTGCTACTAACGTTAAACAAGACACCCCCAATGCTACATGACAATTTAATTGTTACAACCCAAGGGTGGAATCAATTACATGCAAACTCACATCATTTATATGTTCACTGCTTTTTAAGTGCACTATTTGTTACTGATGCCACTGTTTGCGGGTTTTGACATACATGTAATCAGGTTGTTTAGTGCATTAAGTAATGCCCGAAATCTATCATCCTAAACCCCTGAAGGTAATGAAAATTGTTAGGCAACACTAGGAGTAACACCCTGCACTGTATGTTTCATCATTCACATGCCACACATGTATTTTTAGACAACAGCGGACTATCTAGCATTTAAACCAGTGGTTGACACCGCATATGGACAGGACTCATTCCTTCCTGACTTTCCCGAAAAACTCCTGGCGAAAAAACAGTTCAACGCAGTACCTCTGATGACAGGGGCCAATAAGGATGAAGGAATCCTTATGTTAGTAGGTAGGTAAATCTTCCTGTACTCTGGTTCCAAAGTCATGAGCAACAAGCTGTACGAATCATTACTTGTCCTCACATTTTATTCTAGCTATTCGGGGGATTGGTGGATTTCTGGGCTTCAACAAAACCCATGTCCCTATTGTCCTCAAATGGCTGGCCCCATCTTTATACTCTGGTGAAGATGCAGGCCAAAAGGCTTCTCAGATGGTGACTGAGAAATACTTTGGAGATGTGGATGAGTCAGACCTCAAACAGAAATTAATTGCTTTGAATAAAGTAAGTTTATATGGAAAAATTAAGTTTTCCAATTCATCTAATAAGAAGAACATAACTGAACTACATGTCTACAATTAGTTCCTTGCCGATGTCTACTTTACCTACACGATGGATGTTCTAAACGATTATTTTGTGGAATACAACGTGCCTACCTATGTTTACAAGTTTACTTACAAAGGAAAACAACATAGCTTCGTTGACCTGTTGCCACCCACCCCCCTTTTTTCAGAAGGTCGGTGAAAATAACTTCATTTTGTAATACTAATAACATGTTATTACATGATCGTTGTATATTGCCTTTACAGACATGCAAATTGTAGCACACGGTGACGAGTTGCAGTACCTGTTTCGAAATGAACTTTTCAAATGGGCAGTTCCGCCTCCAGAGGAAGACGGGAAAATGAGTGAGATAATGCTAACCTTATGGACTAATTTTGCAAAAGAAAAGTAAGCTATGTTGTGAATGACATGCTTAGTTTTGTTAGCTCGCGTTCTGCTAACAAAACTAAGCATGTTTTTATGATTTTTTAAGTTGAACAATTCAAAGGTTACAAATCTGACTTGTTTCCAGAGTGCCGAGAATGACGGGCAGTGCTCAAAATCATCCATCCTTTAAGTGGGAACCTTTGAGTTCAGAAAGTCGTCACTATTTGGAACTAAACACTAGTCCACACATGGTGAATGGCTATCTCAGTTACGGCTACGAAACTTTCAAGGATGCCCACCACGTTGCTAACTTTTATAAGGAGGAACTTTAGCCAAAAAATGCATTAATGATTAATGCCTGAAGCTAAGATTATTGCAATTGCAGAAATAAACATGTCAGAAAGTTTACATGTTATGTTTTTCTTTGTTATAAGTTACCATCGTCTGTTTGCATCCAGTGTCAAGGGCGCCTGAGGCCCTTGGTTCGCGGCATAAGGAATGCCGCGGTAATTGTGCTGCAACTATGTAGCAACC
>JAQFYZ010003348.1:0-13691 GCA_034695085.1 Cylindroiulus punctatus | reverse complement strand
TACGCATTTTGTTCATATAGTTCATATATTCATTTGATTTAGGCGAGCTTGAAGTCTATTTGCATTTTTAACGATAAATATATGTGCGGTGAATTTTCAGTAAAATTGTACATTCCGAAATCAAGCGTGCCATTAATTAGCTTATGAATCATGAATGACGTTATGGGGTGTTTATAAATGATGGAAACATTTTCGGGAATTTTTTGGGAACCTATTATTAGCCTGAGCAATTATGGTGAGCAAGTTTGCTGATGTCAACAAACAAGCGTATCCCAAAGTTTTTTTGAAATCTTCCAGCGGTGAAATGTCCTACGTGAAATCTGGTTCATTAGTCTACACTCGGGGAGGCTTCTTATCCGTCTTGAATTACAAGTAGAAATAAACCAAACCGAGCATAAAAATCAAATGAATAGATCAGTCTGGTAATTTGAAATTAGAAAAGTTTAATATCTGATCCTGTTCAATCTGCGTGTCAATTTTTGTTGTATGTTTTGAAGTTTTTTTATTGAAACTTAGCTCATATAAATCCAAAAGTATCGTTTCATACAATGTCTGCTGCAATTTGTGCAAACTGTAATACTGGCATTATCTCACTATTTAAAATGTGACCATTTTGTGACTTTTAAACTTGGCCTAGCCGCCTTGTTGTGGATTATTTAATGAGTTTATTAGTTGATGTGGAGTTAATTTCACTCAGCATTGTTAGAAATGAATTGTAAACCTGTGGTGCAGGACAACAGTTCATTATTTGTTCTTCTTATCATCCTTTGTTAATGCGGTACAAGCAAGATTTTCTACTGTACCATTCTATTTATAACTTCTGCTATGATTGTATAATTCCCATTGTTATTATCTTTGCATAACGCTGATTATCATTATTACGACGATTTCTTTACTACAATTTAGTAAAGATTTCTCAGAACACGTTATATTATTATATTTTGATATACATAAGTATCTAAAGTAGTAATAAATTGCATAGTTCATGTCCATTTTGAACAACATCGTCGACGTTACGATCCGGGTCATTAAGTTGTTCATAGTGGTAAATCACTAAAACTGTTAACTTTGTTTAAAAATTAGAGAAACAGCCCGTGCCTCCATTGTGTAATTCGTGTAAATACATTAATTTTAACTCATTAAGGTGCCAATATCCGTTTAAATCGGATGTAAATGTACCTCGAAGGCCAAACTACAATTGTATTAAGTTTCATGAGCTGTTCCCAGTTTTGGTTTTGTTCCACATGTCATCACCTACCTGTTTATTATCCTAATCAAACCAAACTTTGTGAATAAATGGCCCACCGTCACTACGAATATTCGTGTATCTTCAACAATATTAACTACATTCAATTGTGAATTTTTCTGTGGTCAATATTGTCAGTTTTCAAATTGGACTGCGTTCATGGTGAAATGGTGTTGAAACTAATAACTACCAAATCATTGCATTGTTCTATATAACGAGAGGTATCTTGACTTTCTTTCCTTTATGTAATGGAGGATGCTTTCTCATTTAATTTCTCTATCTGTGTTATATACACTGTATATGCAGCATCTTAAAGGTTAACACAGTGATACTTAAACTATTGCACTGATGTAAAAGCCGTTCTTAAATTCCACACTGATTGCTGCCGTTGCAAGGAGTTTGATTCTGAAGCTCCCATTACTAATAGGGCACAATCTGTTTTTCTGAATAGCGGTGTTTCTGGAGTATTGGGTCCAAGAAGTTAATTTTTGCATCTGATGAATCTGTATTCGTATTCGTAATCGAGCATTGGCTTTAGATCTAAAATGAATAACAGTAAGAAGTCCGAAACAACTTTAACAAGAACAGGGAAATAGACAATTCATCGATTATTTTACTCTTCCATTCTAATCTATAATGTTATTCCTCCCAGTCAGCTAATGCCATGTGGAGTGGGGGTTACGAAATCATGCCCTTAATGATTACAATTAATTAATTGAGCCCAATGCTGGGGGTTACAGGGATGAGGACGGTCATGGCTGGTTTTAGCAAACTAGTCCAACATTTTCCTGTAGTAATTAAGGCGGGTGTGAGCATCCTGCAATAAGATGCGCTGTGATTTTTATAGTATAGTTGAGTACTGCAAACTCCAGTGTTTTCCACGCCTTTTCATTCTTAGACAATGTTTGATGGGTCAGTTAACAGTTTCTAGCAATGGAATTCAGTGTGTAACGCATAGAAAACAAATGCGGTTGACTTACTTACTGATTTTTAAAGAAAGCTAATATTTGAAAGCATAGCTGTATTTTATTGGGATTGTTTATTCAGTGCGCGTAAAACGTTAGACTCGAACACTATTAGATTCATACCACATAACGAAATGACCTCGTGTGAGATATGCAGCAGGCTATGTTCGACTTTTAAAGTAAAACTAATCCAGAGATAATCATATGTTCTGGATATTCTGAGGTATTTTCTGATATAAAAAATTCACATTAGGACAGCATTTTGTCTGTTATTCCAGGTCATTGCATGTACATGTATTAGTTTAGGGTACCTCTACATGTAATTTATGGTCCCATTAAGTCAGCATTAAAAGGACGATGGTACTGGTCGTAATCTGCAGAACTTCAATCCATCCAAGAAACGATCTAGATAATGAAAGCAATGGTTTCAGAAACAGATACTTTGTCGAAACTGAATTGTGTTTTGTGCTAGAACCATAAAACAAGATTCACTCTTACCCCTTTCTGACGAATCCGAGAAATAAGTTTTTTTTTCATTCTCAATTTACTCTCAATATATATGTTGTGCTAATGTCATGTGGATTTCCCATGTATATAACGCTGTTTCATTGGGCATTTTTGTATATGCCCGTAGTATTTCTCTTATTTTGTACCACGATCATCTATGCTATTCGTAAGCGTCTGTTCTTTGATGTGTTTCAAGTGTGTGCCTGAATGTTTTCATCCTGTACCTATTTTCGCCTTAAAAGATTTAAAGAAAAATATATTAAATGGTGAAGAAGACGACATGGTTTCTCAGTATTGTTCTGTTCATTGAATATCATGCTTGTTATGTTATCGATTTGGTAGTTCTTATACAGAATCATATCCTCGTCTTTTGACTATCTATCACTTAGTTTTCTGATTTGAAGCACAGATGTGGCAATTGATTTAGATTTTTCAGCATTGTAATAATGCCTTCTTCGTTTCGTGAATGTACGTAATATCGGTAATTGGGTTTATACGGAAATATATTATAACAGCAAGTCATCTCTAGCTTGTTCGTCACCTATGGGGTGCATGAATAATCAGGGGTGTCAGAAGTGGTTATATGGGTAAAGACCACTAATGACTAAGGTACAGTGGATGGACAAAATAATTGAAACGCAGATTTAGGTGTAGAAGTTGTTTGTGATGTTTATGGTAACTGGTCCAACCCTATTAAGATGCCTATTTTTTGGAGTTATTTTGTCCACCCCCTGTATAATTTTGCTGGAAAATTCTGATGATTTTTTCGGTGTAATGTATTACACTTCAAAGACGATCTTAACTGTGACTGTGAACGTTGACTGTGCCTTACACTTTTTTTATTGATTAGTTCTGCAAATTTTCTAATCTTAAACACCTCTAAATCTATGTGCTCCGTAGTCTTTTACAGCACACGCTTCTCTTAGCAACGCTCACCTGTTTGTTCAATTCTTCACTAGGGCGTTCTTTTCAGCTCACAATGTTGTGGTGTACCCTGCATGTATTTGCAATACCCCTATTGTCTTACGTACAATTTTCTTTTCAGGTGTCAGACACAGAATTATTTGAACTTCGTTCTTTGCCTTCCAAGTTTGCTTTAACTCTGGTAGCTCCTTGTCTATTGGTGGCAGTTGTGTGTGCATTGGCCCACGTCTATGATCTAGGACCAATTCTCATCTCTGCTTTCAATTGATTCGTCTTCTTATTTTTTGTCGTGTTTTCTGTCAATGAGTGTCTTTGCTTGCCTCGATCCCTCTCTTTTGCCATTTAATTCAGTGGTTTGGTCATTTTTTAGAGAAGTGAAATGCTTTACCATAACCATTTGCATAATCGTTTAGTTGGAAGCTCTTTTCAATCCTTCTTCAAAGAAATGAACGTGAGCTTTCATTCTATTCAACAGATTATGCGTTGAACTTTATCGACATGGTAGTAGCATGCTTGAAATATAGAATCCTTTGAATTCAACTTCTTTGCTTGGAGAGACAGGTTTTAATTTTCCAAACTTGTCGTGCACGAGGCTGAACATTATTGGCAGCTCTGCAATGAAACGATTGTTTGAAATTAAACCGCTTAATTGCCCGAAACATGACATTTCACTGACAATGCAGGTTTCATTGCTTCAGTATCTATTTCTAATTGAAATCTTAACTTCCAGACAAATATCCGCCTACTGTGTATTTATGTAATGAAACATTATCTTGTGAACATAGAGAAGTTCCCTATTAGATTGCCATATTATGATTGTTGTTTTTTTGCTAAAAAGTGCAAAACAACATTGTTGGTAACATTATTGTACTTTTAGTACTTTTGCACTAAAACCTGGTGTACTTTTACTGAAAGTACTCTTGTCATCTCACATATGATTTCCCATGGATTCAATTAGTGCAATTTGTATCCAAATATTCAAGAAATTGATCTCACAATATTAAAAACAGGCCACCACCAAAGATTTTGCCAAGAGGCAATATCTTTATCCTGTGTACGCTTTTTATCAATAAATGCCATTCCGTCCATCACGTTGAAACGTTGTCTAATGTAAGATAATGCGAAAATCGCGTTAATAAATTAATTAAATAACAGTCATATATTCCATATATTCCGTATATTCCATCCACTGCATAAACGGGCATGTACTGTATAATTGAAAAGAGATAATCGCTTGGCTAGAGAATTTAGGTCTCGACATGGTTTTCGTAATGTGAAACTTTTTCGAAGATAAATTTTTTTAAAAATCAGCCTCACTTTTCTAAAGCCTTTTCAATATCTCATTGTGTATGAACACGTGTTTAAAGTGTAAAACATCTTGTTTTGCTGGGTGTTGGTGAATGTTATGATATAATATATTGGATGTTATCGATATCAAGCGGCCTTCTGCAGTTTATTCTTCTCTTTGTATATTACAGACGCGCTTATAGCTTTTTCTTGCCATTGACACGAAGATGGAAGTTTCTAACGATTGGCTTCACACTAACCTTCCGCATTGCTTAATGCCACTGACTGGAAAATCTTCCGAATTGTCCGAATTTGTTTTGAGAGCAACAATCGTGCGTAACAAGTACCTACCTTCCAGCATATGGGTAATTGGTGATACGCCTTTTTAATTTATTAGCTTGAAATTTTATTATTATTATGATTAAAATACCAAATAAAGGTTGCTCAGGAATAAGTGGCAACAAATGCAAATTGTATGCTCAAGCACGTACGTTCCCGTGCTTTAAATATAGTTGCTGTTTGGCCATTGAAAGTTCAATGTTTTCCATTTTAAAAGGAATGATTGGGGCGATTTTCTGTCTTAATGCATGCATACCTGTATTTGGCCTACTTGGTTAGGTAAATATGAATGTCCACAATATACAGCATTATTTATTCCGTTAGACAATTAAGTGCGTCAAGTACACGTCTTTGCACTCTCGCGCAATTAAGAAAGGGACAATGAAAACCAATTCTAAATTTTTAGCGAACAATCACCAAGAGATAGTGCAAACTTTTACAGTGGAAACCACTTTTCTCCGAAAATAGAAGTAAAACGATGTTCCACGCACAGAACAAAGCAGTGTGTTTCATTGCCAATCCTAATGTGAACACTCATCAGTAATCTAACATATTCACATGTAGTTTAACCTGTTTTCGAAGTTGCATTGAAAACGTACAATTTTAACTTGGTCAATAGCATTTTTCGTAATTTATTAAGCGGGCTTACTCGCATAACGTTATTTAGTTTTTAATTGGCAAATCTAGGCACATTTTTGTATGGTAAAACCCGCATTAGAATTATAGAGCTGCCATTTTCGTATTTATTCCACTGCAAATGAGTTGCTCGGTTTTGTGTTAATAAGGAATTACAGGTAACACAGCACACGAAATTTAATTGAACGAAATTAAAAGTACGCTCTGTATTAATGTGAAGTATCATACAATGTATGTCCAACAAACTACATATATTGGCGCACCACTTGCATAGACACTTCACATTCATACAAAATGTTCTAGACCTATTAATTTCTTAAAATAAAACGTTCACCTGTTTAAATTTCGTGTGCTGCGCAAACTCCCAGAAATGATATCATATCCAAAGAAACTGAATACTCAAAAAAGAAATATTTCTTTAATTTATAAATATGCAATGAAATATAATACCCTCCTTATTGCGTATTTTTATTTAACCGAATAATGTATAGGGTTTTGGAAAAGTTGCACTCTACGTGTACTTTTTTAAGAAGCGAAATGAAAGTCAGACACGATTTGGAACACTAGTCAGTGAACATCTTTTTGATGTTTGTTAGAATTAGAAATGCAATTGCGTTCTTTGATTTATAGTAGCAAAATTTAAAAAAAAATAATTACACGTAGTCATTGTCCAGACACCTGTACACCAATGCTTCTACTGTATAATCGATTGGCGTAGCCATTTTTGAACACCATTAAAAGTTATTTATTTTTTGTTGATCTCATATTTTATCATTATCACCTTTCCCGATTTTTTTTTGATATATCAATTCTAATTGCACAACTTGCATGACCACTCGATATCATAAATATATGGAGTATTAAAGAAATGTTGTTTTTAATCAGTTTTAATTTCTTTTTGACCTAAATGGCATTGGGTGCGTCTAGTTACAGTAAAAGGGAAACTCTAGGGTTTTACATTCTCATGGCTGATTGGCTGCCAAATTTCAAATTGTTGACGCGCTTTTAATTTAATCGAATGCTAACCACCCCATATTTACTACATGTATACAAAATTCTTAATTTCCGCTTGTCTGTTTTACGTTCCTTTCTATACTAATGCATTCGAACGTTGACCTCAAAAATTGCTTTATTCTATTCAAGCTACCTTAAACTAGGCTAAGAGGTAATTCTTACAGCCGGAGAAAGCATTTTACTCTTTCCACCTACACTTTTTCTGGTTAAATATTTTCCCTGTCGTTCACATTCTCACGTGGGTATCGTTTTTGCGGTCGTACAAGTAAGGGTTCATCGTATACAAGTATATGCAAGTAGCATTCTCGAAACATAACCAAAAACAAGTAATATAGTGCGTTATAAGTACACGTTGAATTATTTATAAACGTTTTGTTAGCAATTTGAATTTATATGTATTATTTGTGAACATGTTCACACATTGGTTGAACATGTGTGGACATGTTTTACCTATACAGAAAGCGTTTGGGTAATGAAGTTGGAAATCAACTTCTTGCTGATATAGATGGACTGTATTTATAGAGGTTGCAGCATGTACTGGTCAGAACAAGTAAAAATGGAGAGTTTCTTACGTTTTCGTTCTACACTGATGTGGTTTTTTTCTACAGGCGGTGATATAACGAAGGTAAACCCAGAATGTAAATGCCAAGGGGCCGCTGTAGAAGCTTCATTACAAAAATGTAGTTTGAAACCATATCCACCCTGTTATGGTTAATGGTATGACCATTTAATTCAGTCGGCTGTTGTTACTTTTTCTACAATTTGAAGCGAGTTGACCTTATTTTGCATTCGCAGCATAAAGCCCATAATTATAATGTGTGCAAAACGATCGTTTTGGTGCTTAATTTTATCACCAAAACTGGTTGCCAGTGGAGAATTTCACCTAGACATCATCTTGGTGACATTGCACTCGGTAAACAACATTGCACGTTACATGCTATATCGTATTTTGCAGGTAATAACTATTCTTCTAAAGTACAGTCAGACATGTAACAGTGTCTGCATGGCTCGTATACAATAATGTACCCTTGTAATTGGGGACATGAATTTGACAAATACAGGTTATGCGTGTACATGCACTGTGTGTCATCTTGACGCTGTATACCGTCGCGTGTTTGTGAAAGCTGTCACTTGTTTACCATTTATTTCTTCGTAAGTTTTTAATGCGAAGAGAATACTTAAGCAATCATGCAGAACTGCTTGTATACTGCATCTTAATCAAAATGTTCTCAATTATTCAGCACGATAAGCCAAAGGCAGGCATAAGTTTTTCTTCTTCTGCTATTCAAATCCATATTTCCGAGACAGTTACGTCATGACAACAACAACGAAAAAAAACCATTACTGCTCCTGTTTTGCCTTCGAGCCATAGGTCAGTCAGGAATGCTAACCAAGTGGCATCAGCTCGCACCAGGTGAGTTGGTTGCTTTCTCTTACTGGATGGACCCCCTGTTGCTCGCACACTAGTTTCCTAGGTATATAAGGAGTGAGAAACTTGTTCAGAAGACGTTATGGTGAATTTCTAGCTGGTTTGGAAGGATGGTTTTAAGCATGACACTCCTCTGTTGCGCATTTGTTATACTGGTAAGTTGCAGTCGCACGAATGAGTACAATTGCGTATCCTTCTTGTATCCCCAAACCATACTAATTTAACGAAGCATGGGCCATATTAACTTTAAGTAATATAGAAATGGCGAGTTTTACTGAATGTCAATATAACGCTTTTCATTTTCAAGTTGGAAATTCGCTGCATGTTCAAATACAAATGCTTGCGCCATTTATTCGCTGGTTTTACATTAAATGCCGGCGAAAGATCACTTTTCCTTAATTGTATACTGGGTTGCAAATATTTTATTTGTAGTTTAAATCGGACTGAAAATGTTCTGAAAATCGCTACGTTTACATGCATATATCGAGTGTAATTCGAGCTGTTGCATCTCGTGATGAGTTACCCTCCTGGGCGACTTTCATAAATTCGACAGTGGAACTTTTGGCCTTATGAAACCTGCCCTGGACAGCCCTGGAGGCTCTCGCATTCCAAAATGCAACAAGAACATATTACACAATGTCCATGTTGTGTGCTGCAAACATAGTGAATAGTCAGTATTTATCAGCTTGATTCACAATTTTGATAGACGCTCTTATTTGAAGTTTTTTTTTGTTTTACAATTTTATTCACTTATTGAAAAGATATACATGTATTTATGGAAAGCACACATTCGTCATTTGTTCGCTATGTGCACTTGCCGGTATTATAAGTATATTAAAAAATGCGAATAAAAAATAAATTGTGGACTAAAGCAGATTATCGAAGCTTATAATATATCGAAGATTACAGAACGCAAATTCACTCTCTAATTTATTATTAGAGAGTGAATTTGCGTTCTACATGTACTGCCTTTTATTTATCTACCCTTTTTGCTGCTTAAACCGTTACATCGGCCTACATTGCACCTTCTCTTTCATCCAGGGAGAGTGAAAGAAAACCATTTCATTATTGTTATACAGGAACTAGTTTGTTCGTAAAGCTAATTTGCCTTAAAGCACACCTGTGCGCTCAATTTACATGGATTGAAAATTGGCACACGATTGAATCATTGCAGTCCTTCATTTTTTTCCAGCATGTGCACGTACTTCTGAAGGCAATTTCGGTGTTAGTTAAAGCTGCTGCAAATTAAAAGTTGCGTACACGGCACTTGATGGGTTTTTATGATCACTGTGCTAAAATTTCGGATATTAATTGCTAGTGTGGGAAAAAATCGCTAAGATCAATACAAAAAATATGTTAAATAATATTCACCGAATCGCATCGATAGGCCCATGTAAGAGCTAATGCAATGTTCCAGTTGTCTCATTATCAATATAACCTGAAATCTTTCTTGAAATTTTCATTTTCAACCTTTTCCAGTTCTTACTTCAGGTCACCGAGGCCTCACCTACTGGTGCACCAGAATCGGCATGTCAAACACTGAAGCCCAATCATGGCCATCAACCACAACCGGCCTCAACTTTTCCATACATTGTTACAATGACCACCGATTCGTATTCATCTCCAAATGATAAAATTGCAGGTACTTATTGGAATTCTTTGTTTCGAAGACCAACTTTTTGAATGACTGAGTTAATTTCCGTCTACATGTAATTATAAGTGTGTAATGACCTGTGCATGCATAAGGCACAGGCGTCTGGAAAGATGGCAGTGGGTGTGGCTTTTGTACGTTTTATACGGGGTAATATTAACCGATTTTCGTCATTATATCACGTTGTGCAGTGACATTGAAAAGTCCAGCGGACGGCAAACCTGCTTTCAAAGGGTTTCTTTTGGCCGCTCGCAATGAGCAGAATAAAGCGCTTGGGTCATGGAAGTCGTCTTTGGGCCATCAACTATCTTGTTCAGCCATCACCCACAACAACAATAATGACAAGACTAGTGCGACAATGACTTGGCAACCACCTTTAAATGCAACCTCAGGAAAAGTTACTATGACGTAAGTGAAAAAATTCGTTCATAGCACATGGCACATCGTGCCATGTTTGACCATTTTGTCCATTTCTTCTCAAGGTTTTAATGTATGTGATTGATCACGAATGATACTGTAATTGCCGTTGTGATAATTTATGTGTCACTTAATTGGAATGATTTCGTTTCTGATATGCTCTATACATGTAATACACGAATTGTCCAAATGAAACAAAGGAATTTTTTTTCATTTGTTTCATTTGGACCATTCGTGTGTTTCGTGTGTAATATTCTAATACTAAAGGTTATAGTATTTAGTTTTTAATTGCTATAATAATTAAAATTATTTTAAAACTCAGGATTGCTTAACTACAATACAGTTTTGTTTTCAACAGAATTGCTGTAGTGCAGAATGTGTCAACATTTTGGATAAATATTCCAGTGGCACCAGACTCTGGTTTTTCTCACATGGATGCAAGTGCAAGCAGTACAAATCATAAAATAATTGCCACCACTAAAAACCTTCATAAAATGCATACTCTAAGGACGCATAGTCCCATCAATGGCAATCCTACAGTCACTATAAAACCGATCAAGCCAATCTCTACAAAAGTATAAAACCGAAAATAACTTTGACATCAAAGTCCAATATAATATACAGTGGGTAAAAAAAGTATTGGCAAGAGGTTTTTTTCCCGAATAATGGTGAATAACATTGCAGTAAATAAAAAATGAAATATGTATTCGGTATGCAATGTTTTAGTACAACCTTTGGCATACTTTTAAGAACTTTTAATAAGCAGTATTTAAATAAACAAAAAACAGAAAAACATTTTATGGCGCTATCTTTTATTTTATGACCCAACATACTCTCACATGTTCTGGCGATCATGCTATCCACATTAAAATTACAATTTTATACACTACTGCGTTACACACCGTCCCAAACCAAAACCAAAACCACTTCCACCTCCATAGAGTTTAGCACTGGTTGCGGCACTGGTTTTGATTTGGGACAGTGTGGAAGGCAGTACAGTGGGAAATTTTAATTTTAATCATGATGGCTTGACTACCAGAACATGTGAGAGTATGTTGGGCCATAAAATACAAGATAGTGCAATTAGACGACTACTTTGAACGACTCTTCTGTGAGAAGTTTAGCATGCTTGTCATTTTTTTCGACTGGTGCGTTTTTTTTGGGTTTTTTTAAATACTGCTTATTAAAACTCCTTCAATGTTTAAGAATGGTTGTAGTAAAACATTGCTTACAAAATTTATACACTATTTCACTTTTTATTTATTACAGTTTTATTCACCTTTATTCTGAAAAAACAACACATTTCGTCAATAATTTCTTTACCCACTCTACATTATCCTTCTCATAATTGTTTTCAATATTTGAGAAACCCAACTAATGGGATGTCAATACCTGCATTTCTATCTTTAAAAAGAAACCATTGCAATAGTTATACTGTAGAATTGCAAATCTTTAAGCTATATTAATGTCAAAACGAAAGAAAGAAATTTTTTAATTATTCCGACATATTGATTTCCGGTCCGTGATTGTTACGAATATGAAAACGGCAGAAAAAAGTTACCGATAAATAGCACTTGTGCTTCAGTGTTGTTTTCGTGTGATATTTAATCTTGCAGCGTCGTTTGAAATTTCTTGAAAAACGAGTGACTTTTTGTCGAAATGGCGTGCAATTTCATTTCATAATCCATGAATCTTGAAATGAAAATTATAATATGTTGATAAGGGCGTACAATTGCTGAATAAAATGGTGCGGCTTGTCTATTTTTTTGGAAAACATGTATTTGAAAATGTTGTTTCTTATTTGTTTTTTACAATCTTTCCGCATTTTAAAGTGTTTTGAAGAAAGACTATAAAATATGCGGTACTTATCTGTTATCCGAGAAACAGGATGCGACTTTCAATATGGCTTTAATATGGTAATAAATTTCAGTCGACTTCCGCACTCAAATATGCATGGTCCTCTGTTAATTTAATGTTGATCCATTTTTACACCTTATATCGTCTTTATTAATTAAAAACCTTGAATTACAGAGAAAATTAAATTTTTGAAATTTGACTTTTATATCAAATTTTATTTTTTTGCGATGTTGGTTTTTCCATGTTTTTTTTCCGAATGCTAACCTGGGCTTCCAAAAACTTTAAAATGATATTGACAAGAACTGTAAATTGTGCGTGAATTAAAGGTTTTTTATTATTTATTTTCCAGTTTGCTTGAACGGATCGAATCGGTGAAGATGCGTTCACTGTTCTAAGGATTTATCCCTTATGCTGGCACTACATTTTTAATTTTTACCCACGTACAGAGGTAATTTTTTCTTCTTATGGAGATTTTTGCCCAAATGTGCCCAAGGTTAACCTTCATAAAAAGATAAAAATTACCTTCGTACGTAGGCAAAAATTAAAAGTGTAAAGCCAGCATTATCGTCTGGCATCACTGGTTACTCCGTTCGAGCATTCCATTTTGATCTCAACGAGACTGCTTTTGGACCTAAAAACCCCAAATACTATGACTTTCGACCTGTATTCGGCCACGAAATGCAACGATTTCGACTCAAGTTCGAGGTAAATCTGTAAATAACATTTGCGAGATATTCGAAGATTTTCTAAAATCGTCGGATTTTGATACTTTTTCACGGGTCGGATTCGCACTTCGAATTCTTTACTTTCACATTCAGCCATAAAAAGTACCTCATTTTTTCAACAATTTAAGGTTTTATAGCCAATTTTCCCAATTTTTTAATTTTTTAAAGTTTCTTTTGGCTGTAAAAGCCAAACTGCTTTATATATTGAGCTGATTTTGGTCCCATTAGATTCGTATCGTTCTTTAATTTCATATTTTGTCATAAAAACTGCTAATTTTTTCAACAATTTTCCCTTTTTTAGCAAATTTTCTTATTTTTTTTATTTTTTTCTAGTTTCTTTTGGCTGTAAAAGCCAAACCACTTTATATATTGAGCTGGTTTTGGGCCCATTAGATTCGTATAGTTCTTTACTTTCATATTTCGCCCTTTTTTATCCAATTTTCCTAATTTTTAAATTTTTTTTAGTTTCTTTTGGCTGTAAAAGCCAAACCACTTTATATATTGAGCTGATTTTGGGCCCACTAGATTCGTATCGTTCTTTACTTTCATATTTCGCCATAAAAAGTGCTAATTTTTTCAACAATTTTCCCTTTTTTAGCTAATTTTCCCAATTTTTTATTTTTTTTAGTTTCTTTTGGCTGTAAAAGCCAAACCACTTTATATATTGAGCTTATTTTGGGCCCATTAGATTCGT
>JAQFYZ010003347.1:0-13692 GCA_034695085.1 Cylindroiulus punctatus | reverse complement strand
AATGTGAGAGGTCTCACTGATTCCAAGAAATTTCAAGTAAAAATGCGAAAATGACAGAAATACGGAAAAAGGCTTAATGCACAAACTGAAAAGTATCAATTAAGCATATTAGAAACGCAATACATAAACACTACATGACAACTACATGAATTAAGCAAAAGCACAAAAGAATATGTTAAAATCAAATAAATGAATGTAAAAATCCCCAAAACCAAAATTTCCCAAAATCAAATGCGATACTGAACATACAGTATAATACACATGTTATGTATTGCAAATAGATATGTGGGTTTTGGCTCTTATCTTCTCAAGAGTCCATCTATACAGTAAATAAGCTACCTGTACACAAGTAT
Organism: Cylindroiulus punctatus; assembly: GCA_034695085.1. Classification (NCBI taxonomy): domain Eukaryota; kingdom Metazoa; phylum Arthropoda; class Diplopoda; order Julida; family Julidae; genus Cylindroiulus; species Cylindroiulus punctatus. The sequence goes on along the minus strand of JAQFYZ010003347.1, from coordinate 13,339 downwards.
TGACGACTTTAAAAGAAAAGTATTTGTAAGCAAGTTGCGAACGTTATTCAAAACCAAATGTGTGCTTAACATATTCAACATAAAAGGCAAGCACTTCGAAATTGTATATTTAATTCGGTCTAATCCAATTTGGTTTTCCGTGTTTTGAGGACTTCCTTGTCTGAGCCCACTATTCATCATTTGTCAATGCGTAACAAATCGAAATTCTTCTCTAACTAGCAGTTGAATGGGAGCAAATAACAGGAAAGATACAACAATAAGACACGTATACTTGTAGGCATTTATTTGTTGGCAAGCAGGGCTCATTCATCCTCCCACTATTCAGTGGAGATTATATGCATAGTGTTTGGATATGCTGAGAATAGTGTATAGGGTATCCACGTGTAAGGATATACTATATTTGCAAATTATTGTCATTGTGACATTTTGCTTAATCTCGGCGAATAAATCTCGACGTAATCTGTATATTGTTAAGCTGCGCATAGGTGTGGTGCGTTCATTTTTGAATGCAATTACATGGCAGAATCAACGTTTATTATTTATTTGGGCACATCGGGTGGTATGGAGTGGAAACTGGTATGTACACAACAGACAACACCCTGTCCAGGCCTACATCAATCGGCATCTTCGCCACGATTCCACAAAGGAAAGTTTAGCGAATTTGTAAGCACCTTAGTGGTTTTTCAGATTTCAGTGGCTTATCCAGCTGTACGTAATTGTGTGAAAGGTTTAAAAATCCGAACTGTGATGCATGTCCTATTGTTATTTTCGAGTGCAACTTGATGAACCTCGAAATCCATGCAAGTAAGAGCCGGCCTCACCTTGATGAGCTAACTGATTGCCAGAAGAATGCAGAAGTCGCAGAACTCGAACCACTTCCTTTCTTCCACCGTTGAGCACGATATACTGTATTCTGGTTCACCAACAACAAACAAAAGTCTAAATGGAATTTTTGAAACCCTATCACAGCATTTGGCCTGGTCGCAATCCCATATCATCAACTTATTTAAAGAAAATGAAACACCCTACTAAATTATCACTCTGTTTGCATGCATACTATATTTAAATCTTAAGTAAGACATGCATGTAAAGCTGTCTTACCAATCTTTACTTAACTAGAGTAGCTTATACTTTATTTGAGAATAGCAATCCCAGGCATCTCAATCAAGCTGCAATCAGCATGTAAACAGTCTTAAGCATACTTAACTTTAAGGGAGCACCTGATTTCCTGTTTCCTTTGTTTGTGATAAATCTAAAACCTGATGCAACTAAGCTCCCACAGGCGCCATGGGCAAATTACATGCTAGGCCTATCTGGTTTTTGCAAAACCATGTTGGCACACGAGTAATAAGAGGAAAATTGAGGAATTATTTGCCACTTGGCTGGTTGACTGTCAGCTCCATCTACTTCCCTTAAAAGTCCTTTCCTGTACGCCCTTTTGCTTACTTCCTATCTAGAGTTTTTTTCTTATACCAACCAGGTTGAGTGTCAGGTCCTCCTGCTGTTTATGAAGGATTTCCACGTTCTTTGCACTGTTAAATTTTACCTGAACCCATAGACTTACATCTTCAGCTATTAAAACATCGGGGGGTCTGTTTTTACGCACACATCGACAGAAACTCCGCGCATGATCGTGATAAAATCAAAATCATCTTGATTCAATTTTTTAAATAAAAAATCAACTAATCTTCAGTTACGATCGTTGCAATTAGCAAACTTCCAATGAACGCCACCGTATACCTGTAATCATTTGAAATCAGGAATTTCCATTGCATAAAACGGGCAATTGTAAAACAGCTACATTGTATTTTATAAGAGGTTGTTTTGTCAGGCATAATCAATATGCATGGTTTAACGCCTGTTGACATGCAGTATTTTGTGTTGATATAATGACATGTTTATTGTTTTTCCGTAAGTGTTGTCTGATTCCTTATCGATTCCAATATATAGTGTGGTACTTTTATTGCATTGATATTTGTCGATGCTTGCAAATTGCATAACAATACACTAATGTTTAGTGTACTCTAACTATTCTTTCTCGTTAGTTTTCTATACAGACGTAAATCTGAAGATGATAACAAAATTTGTTTTTGGATCTTGATGAACCAATTTTTTACCAGGACGTTACTGGGTGACGACACTCCTTATAAATTAGCAAAATGTCAGGGAATTTGAAATATGGGATGCCAAGGATGCGAACGCAAAATTGTTAAAAAAAAAAAAACATGAACACAACTGGAAGTTAAATTTGTTCAGACAAACTTTGTGTAGACACTATACAAACGGACAAACATAAATACCCCGAATGCGTAGAAATGCGCCTTTTTCCGTTTAAACATTTTGAAATTGTCAATATACAGTATAGATGGTGTATATCCATGTATTTTTCCTGGACAGAAAGCTGACAGCTCGCAACGGGCAATTAGTCTACATACATGTACAGTAGTTGAAAGTTCCTCCAATATTATCATTGATAAATATCTGTTTAGGCTTTCATTGGCGGTTATTATAATGTTCGGCATTTTGTAATTATTAATTAACCACGATATATGGGCATCACGTTTGACTCGATGGAGACAGTATGCAATTGGTAGAATTAATGGAGTTCTTAGGAGAAACGATAGTTACTTGTTGCGCCCGCTGCATAGGCAGCCCCTGATTTCCAAGAATTTCTGCAATTTAAGCATCTACCTGTACGTCATCAGCATGCATGGTTGAAATGCAGTAAACCAGTATTGTGGTCATTGCTCTTGAGTGGCCAGGCGACGCCTTCATACCGCATGCCACCTAGGCATCGTTAGACAGGTATAACCATACCAATCGCTTTGCGAAGATTAAAAAATGGCAGTAATTTTCTTATTAACATTTGTCATGCATTGCTTTTGGCGGCTTATTGAAAATAAATTGCGCAAATTTCGATGCACCCCTTGTAGTGGCAGGCGTGCTAAGAAACCTGAATCTTGGCGGCCATATTGGTTTCTGCTAATTTTGCACGACATTGGCAATATTTGTGCCCGGTGATAAATAGCGTCATCAGGGTGTTCGTAATCTGCTCGTCGTGATTAATAACCTGTAATGACAGGTATGCACTTATAATTATCAACAATATTTTTATGCACGCCCTCTGCAGGCTGTTCGGCTCATTTGAAAAGCACATATTGGCTGGGCCTCGTGCACATATCTGCCCCTGGGATGTATCATTTTATTCTTCAACATGAATTTCCATTTTTTTCTTCTTCTTCCCTTACTTCAATTTTGTACATTTCGTCATGCAGAGGCAGCCGAATTATAGCTGCGAAATACTCATGGCGTAATTTAAGTATAAAATAACAAATTACAACGGCCTCGTAAAGTTCTAATATGTAATAAGTTTGGGCTCATCAAGTCGATGCGCCACAGGCCATTATATGAAACAGAAGCCGCCGCTTCACTAAGTCATACTTAATTGGTAGAGCCCCGGTGTATTTTATGGCACAATATTAATTTTTGAGCAATACCCTCCATCCCTGCCCTAGCCAAGGATTTTTTCAGTGCTTAAGACCCTAATGATTTTCAGAGGGTGAGATACCGTATGGCGCTCCCATGTGTCGTCTGCATCGTCATGTATGTGTGAAACATGACGAAAACAACATAAGCAACGATAAGCATTAATCACTTAAAATTATCACTGCACGTTGGCCGTCGTTTTTTGATGATGAAATTGAAGAAGATTTATCTATGTATACCTGCTGAATTCTAATTGAGTTTTACATGGGTGGCCCTATGCCTATTTACATGTACGTGTAATACATGTATCGCAATTTAGTGGTGGGGGAGGGGGGTGCTGGGTAATATTGCCTTTGATCGCATGCACATGCCGCGATACATTGCATGTTATGGAAAATTAAGAACGATGGCCAACATTAACGCAAATTGATGGTCTCTTCTGCCTTTAAAAACACATTATCTTGATGCGTTCTTTCACTCTCTTCTTTATTGCGAATGCACCCTTTTAAACTTAAATTCATTAACATTCATTAACTTGTTTGAGCTGCTTGAGATTTTCATTTTCATTACGTCTGTAATTAATGGCATTAAGATACTTTGTTCTGTTACGGTATATGTGAATAATATAGCAAAAACCACTACTCATACATGTATACAGTACATTAACACCAATTTATTAAAGTTGCGAAATTTAGAAAATTTGCAAATTGTCAGTTTTGTCTAAAGTTTATTTTGTTATATTACAACTTTATATTTACATATGTATGCAGAAAAACTGCACTACGTTTTTGTTTGTTGTACTTTTTTCCCTTTTTATTCGACTGCAGCAATGATATTTTACTGCGAGTTCTGGCGTGCTTCAGGAACACAATTTGAATGGCCATTACAAATTTGTAAAGGACGTCTTTTTAAATATATGAGCTCGTCGTACTTATCTTAGTTACACATATTGAATCATGGAGGAGAGTGACAGTGTCATCTTCGATCTGTCAAGAGAAAATTTTTATAATTTCAATTAGTTATTGCTATATTCTCACAATGATGCCAAATGTATTGTCCCCAGTAATGCACATACTGATGCTCACAAAAAGAAATATCGATGAACCACGACCATACCTGCATTTCCAGCAGGATGTGACATCTTGAATCGACTCCATTTATGTCAGAGTTTTTCTCTCATCAGTTCCACCAGCCTTCAAGGCTGGTTTGCTTTGATGAATTTTGGTGTTAACGTCACATGGCACGACAGGCCTAAATAGCGTGCCAAGTGCTTCAGAGGAGGTACTTAGAGGAGTGTGGAGAGTTGTGATTACCGATCAATGGCGGTAGTGGTCGTCTTCAAAGGGGTTTAAAAATGCCGTCAATGATTTCGTGACCAATGATATGTAAAGAATTTCATCCAACACAATGAACACATTTGAACTGCTTGATGCATGGGCTCTACTTGCACTGTATAAAAACTAAATTATTACATCATCGTTAATATCTGCGATGAGGGTAGCACTTGATCACCACTCTGTGCTGTATGTATTAATAATCGAGCCATTACACACCAGGAAGCTCCTGCGTCTTCTGTTCTGCCACAAGGGTGTGCCATATGACAGTGGCATCAAATCCGATTGGACTTGGCATATGGCTGGAATTTTAATCGAGCTCACCTAAAAACTTGTATTTTTGAAAAGTTTTTTGGCGCCGTTTCGTGCCATTTTTCCGAGCATGCTATATGACACGCACATGTTAAGTTGATGGCCGAAGCAGTTTTGGCCTCAAACTGCAATGTCATGGTGCTGAACTAGCCTTTGAAGTTGCTGTGTGGCACAGCAGGGCCGGCTGTGAAACAAATTGCTTCAGATGTTTGACACAAATGGGTACATTCGCAGGTGAGAGCCAACCTCTGGCCCAGAAGAAGGCCGCTTTCTCCAAAGGCTACGACTGATTTATAAACACGAAACACCTTTAAGGATAGCCTCAAATATTCCAAGTGGGAAGTTGTGGGGGGTGACGTGCAAAACGAACTATGCTCAAGTAATGACTGCATGGAGTGATGAGAAAAAAGGGGTGCCTGAAATTGGTGGGAGGATTGGGTGAACCAGTGGAAGATATTAACTCTATTGATGAGGTGGATATATTATTGTAACGTTTCAAATCAAGCTTCTATTTAATTTGCGGTCGTGTGTACTTCCTGGATACATGCATTCTCAACTTGTTTTCGATGTCTTCTCGTGGTTTTCAAGTGCATCCATCAGGCGTGCTGAATGCAATGATGATGACATGGCAGACAAATGAGCTTTTTCAAGCACCTACATGTAGTTGAGATTTCTAGGCGTGCACATCAGTTTTATATTGGGGTTCTGGCAGTACATTTTTCGGGTTAAATGCATTGCCACTAAGCCCATAGAATTCCATAGTTTTATTTTCATTAAAAAATTTAAAATAACTTTTGCAATGAGGATAACACTATGTTCACCCTGCAGTTATACGCTCCTATTATATTCGAAATGTTTTATTTCATATACATCTGCGAGTATTGTAATCCCGAAAGATATGTTCTTATGCCAGTGTGCTTTACGAAAGTGTATGCATCTTCAATTTTGATAGGATAATATCGTTTTCATTGATTTTTTTTTCAAGGACTGGCCAGATAACAATCTTCATTTGTTCAATATCATCAATACAATGTAATTTGTGTGTTTCTGTAGGATAATATACAATGTACACTTCGGAGCAGGCCCAATGAAATCAGGAATTTATTTAGCCACAATGACTTGGCTACATTTATCTCTGATCTGGTGCCACCTACCGCGAAATCTTATATCATCTATACCCCAAACTCATTACATTCTTATGCACACCTTAAATAGGCTTAGTTGAAGAAGGCGTGACCGAAGCTAGACAGACTTCATTAATCTTTTGTATAATAACTCGTGATAAAAATTGAACTTCCCGAATGAACTTCACTCTCGACTTCTCCGAAAAAGTTGCAAGCTACATTTAAGTAGTTCAGTCCACAATTCTTAAATGGCAAGTGTTGGTTAGTGCAGTCTTATAATGGACTGTTTCATTGATACTTAGCAAACTGATGCATTTTTGGGCAACTGAAAAATATTGTGATCAAATCAAATATATGCATTCGTAATAACGTTGATTGTTGTATTTGCAAATACTATTCTTGCAAATTACATGTATTTCTGCCAGAACATCGAAGAAATATATCCAAGTAAATTGAATGCATTTTAACGTAATTGAAAAATGAAAGATAGTTTGTCGTTTATTTTCATCTGCGTTGTATTTGGTGGACGTGTTGACTGCACTGTATATACGTATGCATATGTATTATCCCCGACCATAAACTAACTTTAGTCCAGGGTTTGAAAACCAGCTTGTTTCCCCTGTGGCTATGTCATTACTCGTCATCTCTTTCAAGTAACATACCTAGGAATATTTATGTGGGACACGTCGTGTCTCGTGTGAGGGCTAGAACAGGCAAAATACGCCTTCAGGGATGATATCGTTGAAGACAGTTTTATTTTATTTATATTTGTTTTCCCAAAGGCGACGAAAGGACTTCTAAATGGCTGCAGCTGACTTAAAATATGTGCATTTTATATGGGATTTACTACCAAACTTGCTTACGCCAAGTGTGAAATGTCCCTGATGCTTTGAATTATTTTGAATTCCAAGAAAATATAATCCTGTTTTCATGGTTATGTGTAACCTCTTCAATACAGATAAGGGAAAATTTGATAGGCCTATCTGTCAGATTTCCCTGTATGATTTAATGTACAGTATGTGGGAGTTTTTATTTACAAATTTTAATATCATACCAGTTGTTTTCGTTTTAAATTATTTATTATTTCTAGATTAGCTTATGCGTGTTAGATTTTAGGAGATGACTATATAAGAGTATGGTCTTAACTAATTTTGGTGAAGCCAAGTTTAAGTTAAATTGCATAAGCACATGAACATTTCCATGTGACTTTCTGCCATCACACGACATCCTATCACAAAAATATAGGTTTTATTTATACAATGGCATGATGGCAGCACATGAGGATGATTCATAAGACCCTGTTAAGTAATATAAAGATCTTTTGTTAAAGTATACTAGAAAATATCCTCTGGAAAACAACATCTTTGTGCAGGTCCTTTCATCGTATTGTTTATTTCGAACAACATTGCGTAGTAAACGTTGTCAAGCCTAAGTGGCATTGATTATAAGTTGTCTAACTGACTTGGTATTTGTTTCCAAGTATTCTGTATTTGAAGTTTGTCGAACTTTTCCACATGCCGTACCACACTGTTTAAAGACAAAAGGGAACCAACCGTATACCTTGCAGACATAAAACCCTATCATTAGGAATTGTACTCTTTTATTTTATTGACATGCATTATGTATGTAATAAAGTGATCTCATCCAGATAAGGTGGTTCAAATTCCATTCGAATATATGAAACGCTTTTCTTTGTCCTGAAATCCCTGGAAATGTGGATATGTTTTGTTTTTAATAAGATCTCCATTGTCCTTAAAAAGCCTTTAGTCTACAAGTGTGGGAACCAGGAACAAGATAAGGAATTTCTTGGTAAAGATATATTGCAGTATCACATGGATAACATCTTTAATTTTGTGGTTACACATCATTTTTCTTGCTCATGGATGGTGCGCACTTTACAAATTGTCAATTTTGATTTTTTTTGCGTGGGCAATTTAATCAATGGCAAAGTCATTAATATTTTATGGACCTAAACCTCTTATTTATGCCGGCATACATGTAATAGGCGCCAGTATATTCCATATTACACGCTTAAAGGTGTTACTCATCGGATTGAAAACATGAAGTATTGTGGTCACTTATGCACGAGGGCGAGTTCTTATTTATGGTTGCATATTAAACATGACCCACGTGATGGCAACATAATTTCAAGAGATTATCGTGCTCTATGCGGTCTCCAGCTAAGGCGAATGTTGCGAAATAATCCTATAGCGAAGAATGGTCAAATGAAATGGCCTGGTTTTTAGAATATGATTCAATTTTCAACGTATGTGTGCGAGCTCGTATGATGATTGACGCACAATTAAATTATTAAATTGATAACCTATTTATTTTTAAGAATAACAATCATTCTGGGCTGTTTGACGCTTGACAAATAGCTCTCAAAAATGCGCCAGTGTGAATTATTCTGCATGAACAAAATGAGAAATATTAAGGCTAATTTGAAATGCTTTTTTTCGCTTTCTTTTGCCAAGAAAAGTAATCTCTGCTATCTGAATTGATCATATTTTCCAAGCTGTTTTTTGACCTAAAACCACTTTTGTTTTCGGAAAGACGTAATTATCCTCACCATGCGATATTTCATTGGTAGAAAATACAACTTTTTCAAGCAGAAAAAAATAGGTTTATGTTTATAATAATTTAGGTTACAAGAACGTTTGTATTGGATTTTGTGATGACGCGGTTCTGGCATCTTGTACCAGTGACAGTATATGTTTTTCAGGACAAAAGTTTCATGACAAAACTTACTTTTTTTGTTTAGTTTTGATACTAAAATAATTGGCACTGAAATTGTAATGAGTATGATTTAAGAGTGAGCATGAGGATTTGCGTGATGTTAATTGTACATGCATTATGATAACTTATTCGTCCACTTTGTATATCTTAAACGTTAAACGTTTTGAGTGCAGATTGAGTGCTCTTTGAATGTTGTGGTACGTGAAACATACGTAGGTCTACGCTATTGACAAAAATCTGAAATCCGAAATGCAGACAATAATATGCTGTTGTAATAAAACAGAACGCACTAACATTTCTCCTACAGCACGCTGACACCCTGTAATTTTTTCTCGCTTTTTTCTGTTCTCCACGATTTCTTTGGCCAATCATCCTTTCTTCTCAATAATACAAACGCAAAAAAGAGTTGGTTGAAAACAAGCTTCGTGCAAATATGTCTGTCATTCCTAAATCAGGTATACGTGGATTGCATTACACGAGTGACAGCCATACAAAAGTAGTATAAAAAATGCAAACTCGAATCATCTCATCACTTGTTATGTATTAAATCTATTGTGCAGTTCAAATGATAATAGTTTCGGCTTTTACATACTTTTGAAATGCTGGCAACACGCTGCAACCCTCGACGTTGTTTTTTCCACGAAAGTGGAAGATTTCACTTTGGAAAGATTTCTTCAGCAATTTTCAAAAGGGGTTTTTGGCACAAATACTAACAGGGATCTCTGATAATGCAGCCTTGATTTTTTATTCTGAAGTCAATTATAACGGAGTGCCACGAACGATCCTGTGCTAGTTATATATACATAAGGTATTTTGAAGTTATGCTATTTTCACTGTACATGTAATTGGCATTTACACGTGCCCTCTTTCCAGAACTGTTTTCCCACATGCCTATTTCATTTCTGAGAGTGGCCTGAAAGTCAATTTATAATTGCTGAAGTTAGTTAGCTTGAGCAGTTCTGTTTTTGGCACTCGGTTTTAACACGAAAATAAAATACAAACAATTGATTTGATAAAATGCAGCCTTCTGATGTGAAAATGCAAGCTATTTCGTTATTCATTTAGTCACCTCCAAGATAGTGCTCTATTACTACACTGTACCAATCTAAATTCGTTTAATACACGTTACTGTAATGCAATTTATCATTTTCGATTGTTTCATGCCTTTTGAAGTTCATGCTTCCCAAACATTTTTATTCATTACCCTAAACAAAAGCTTGTCAAAATGTCCCAGCTCTGATTAGACTTTCCTTTTAATCATGCAAACAAATGTACATTGTACATGCATGGTAAACATGGTAAACATTCATTATATTACCAGCAAACAATGATGCGTCCAATAAACAAGCGTATGGCTCATTTATTAAAAAGCAAATTAAGGGCGTCTTACTCCAGCATGGATTCTTTTCAGAAAGTGGGCTTTTCCTGACGACTCGTAGGCTGGCAGTGATTGCCTGATGGTGGGGGCAGTTCAATCAGAAATTACATTTAGGTTAGCTTAGGCTATGATAAGTTAAGTTCAACACAAAAATTGCAATAAATTGCAATGCTAGTTTAAATATAAATATTTTGTGCATAATTTGTATTCCAAATCATGTTTACTCCGAGGTGCAACCCAAAATAAAACACTTTGCATCAATTTTGGTAGTTTACCTAGCTTTTCAAGGATTTGTTTGTGATAGTTTAGGAATGGATGTTGATGAATTTTGATTCACGAAATATGCAAATCTTTTTGTTAATTTCAAACATTACTTAGCTGAAACTTTCAGGTTGGACTTTATGGCAGAGTACTATTAGGGGACATCAGAGTCTACCTTTGTTGCGGCTTTCCAATTGCTGCTGCATCATTGCACATTTCCAATCAACCTACATGTAGGGGGGTTAGTAGAATATAACTGTTACCAGAGCCTTCTTTTCCTGCTTGGCTAAGTTTCAATAGCAATCACTATATTGGAAACTTTTGGGTCATTTGGAAAGAGTTGCAGTTAAACAAGTCTAAGAGGCAGCCAGTGCATTTTGCGGCTGTTCAGAAACTTTCTTACGGCTTTTATCCACTCAACTTCCCCTTCTTCGCCTAAGCCTATTGCCAAAAATGCTAAATTCTTTCATAGATTCCTCTCTGTTAATATAATAAACTTTCTGTTGAGGGATTAAGGAGATACAGCTTGACATCGCCCGACTGTTGGATATTGTATATGAAAACAGATTTTGAATGTTCACTCACCATGAAGGTTGACCCCAACAAAATGGCAGGATACGGTTCTCAAGCATGGTGCCTTTGAAACATTTTCTATAAAATTGCCAACCTACTTTCAGGTTCATAAAAGCACTGCTTTGCACTTTACGTGTATAGGTGATTTTATTGGGTCGCTCGAGGTTTTTGAAGGGCAAGGAGGGTTCGAATTCCACGTCGGAATTAAATACTGTTAATAAACTAAAATGCGCAAATTATTTTTTAACAAAATTTCGATACGACTCCTGTCTATTATCAGTATATCAATGCACAGAACTAGATTTTCTTCGCACCTATAGTTAATGTTTGTTTATTATTAGTCAAAATCATTTAGCGTTTTTATCAATGTAGCAACAGTCGAGGCCATTTTCAGATACAATAAATATTCAGAACGCGATTTTGAAGTGTCCATGAGAGGACACCTGCGCAGGTCAAGCGTTTAAGGTTGCACGCTAGCCAGACCCCAATAAAGTGTACATTATAAAATAAATAATGCATTTAGGCCAAAGATAAACATTCTTTTCTAAACAAAATGCTTTCTTGTGCAGTAGTCATTAACTCAGTACATTCCATTTCGTTTTTGCTGGATTTATCATTTTAAACGATTTTGACACTCGTGTCCACAAGTGTAATGAGCTATTCGTATACGGAAAACATGCAAGTATCTTCATTAAATTACGAAAGGTATACCGGGTGAAGCAAAAGTCTGTTATTTATATCCGAACCTCAGAATTGCCCCCTTGCAACCCCATCCAAGTTATTCCCATGGAACCAGACGTTTGAATCACCTGGTATATTACCGTATATTTTCTTACTTTTTACATGTAGCTGATATAAAAACAACGTCAGCATTAGTCTAGTCCAAGGGTAATTTTTATTTCGCTGTTATCAGACGCGTATGATATGGTTTTCACGTTGATTGATTTTGAATCCTGCTTTTCCAGACGTTTTTGCTGCCTTTATTTTCGCAAAAATAATGACTTTTTTATTGGATTTTTGCCTATAAAAAAGATGATTATCACGCATAACAACAATAACTGACAAATATCCTATTAAATATGAGAGGATTTTTATCTCTGAGCAGGATTCAGGCCGGATTCCATTTTAATACGCGTGAAGCCTACCCGTGCAAAAAAACTGACTTTTATGAATGAGATCCATTGAACTTAGCCTGTTAGATATAAAAGCATCCGATTTGGTGTTCACTTTTAATTAAATCGAAAGGAACTCTTCTTCGCGCTTTGGAAGCGTGTTGCACATACGATTGGCCAACGAGCTTAGGGTCAATTTTAAAGTCATAAATAATTTTCCAATTATGTAAAGATTTATTTTCAAGGCTCATGCATAAAAATGTGGACTAAAATAATAATGGGATGAAAAAAGGAGCACTTGGCTTCCTGGATTCTTCAGTCGAGCACGATCGTAATTTTCGGCTCAGGCTTATTAGTCTGCCAACTCGCGTGTCCTCTTCAGGGGATCCAGCCAAGCTAGAAAAATATGGCCAGGGTAAGTCTAGCCCCAGGGGGATGAATGAATTTCCACCCTGGGGCGTGCATTCCACGCACACACACTCAACTGGTTGCCCGGCATCTTTTTTTGTCCGTGTTTCGTAGTACCCCCTAAACCCTGTTCAACTTTCATCACTTCTTTTCAGGTGTTGCAATTTTCATGTTCTCTCTCCTTTCACCACTTAGAGGTAAAATACCTTGCGTATGCTCTACTAGCTGTTGGATGCATGCGTAGCTTTCTTTCTGGGCATGCCAGATGTTACGCAGACTTTGATGGACCTAAAGCTACGTGAGTCATGCTAGTGAAGCTGGTGTAACCCCTTTACTTGACTCGAGGATGCTTGATTTTAGACTCTGCATATATATGGGGGTGGTTTCATTAAAGACACCACAAATCGAGCCACTCAGCTCGGGGTGTTTGGGTGTTCAGCTGGTGACCATTTTGCAACGTATATAGTCGTCTCCCTAAAAGAACGAAAAATTTTCCAGCCAATCAAAGAGATTTGGCTTATCGACGTACTGTTTCAGGAGTTTCAGCGGTAAGAGGAAAATGACTGCCATGCTCGATATTATATTACAGGATGGACTAATCGCAAACAGGAAATT